>JAEIIJ010001418.1:0-12854 GCA_018904815.1 Drosophila ogumai
TATATTTTTAAATCAAAAAAACAATCTTTTGATATCATTTAAAAAAAAAAAACAAATCCTACAAGACATTCATTAATATTTAAAAGCTTCTGAATATTCAAAAATCTAACATTTCTTTGAAAAGCAAATGTTGTATTAATTTTCCTGTGCTTCTTCTGCATTTTGCATATTTTTCTCTTGATATTTTCCCACTGGCTATCCTTTTGCTATATCAATTTTCCCTTTTGGTTCAATCAATTTATGACCTGCTACGCGCTTGACTGCCGCCATTTGGTGCATTACTCACGTACTTTTATTGGCCCCCTAACGATGGACACGCCTCCCACGCCGAAGGGCCGCCCATCGCTTAAGCCATTTAACCCGTTTTTAACCCTTTTGTGCATTTGCGAGGAACTTTTTAATTTTCTCAACGCCTGCCAGGATCTCCATGGTTGCATGTCGTCCTGCCTTTTTGTATTTCTTTTTTTTTTTTTTTGCAGTTGTTTCCCCCCATTGTTGATTGGATTGTGTGTGTGTTGGTCAGGGAAAATTCTCTGCCAGCATTTACCTGGAAAAGTGAAGGAAAATGAAGAAATATTTACACCTATTAATGCACCTTTCATCTTCTGTTCTGCTGCTGCTGCTTAATTAAGTTCTTGCCACAAACGAAATGCCTTTCGCAATGAAATGCAAGGCCTTCTCAATGATTTTGCATTGATGACATCACATCAGAGTTTGCTTTGTAATTAACCTCAAGTAACTTAATTAAATCTCAGCCAGACTTAATCAACCTGAAACTCAATAGCATTGAAAACTATGCGAACTCCTGCTGTTCCAAAAATTCATTAGCAGCCTTGTTTGTTTGTGTTTGGGGTTTTGTTCTCGAATTTCCATTAATCAAAATCAAACGACACACACGAGAGGGAAAGATATTCCAAGAAATGGCTTAAATGTGTTGCCAATTAAAACTAGTAAAGCGGAAGTCAGGCAGATAGGAGGATAATAAATTTCATAACTCGAAAAATTTTTGGAAAGCCAAGAAGCTAAAGAAATAAATAAATAAATAACCAACTGCAGTTTTTAGCTCCCAAGTTGTTAGTGAACAAAAAAGATTTGCGAGCCACAAAAGTTGCAACTTCAAACGAAAAGTAAACAGAATGGAAAATGGAAAATGGAGAATGTTTGAAGGGAAAAGAGTGTGGGAGCTTGGAGAGAGATAGCCAGTAAGGAAGTTCATTTCCTTGGAAGGACTCCTCGACTCAACTCCAGCCAAAACTCTTTTGTCTAATTATGCAAATTTTAAAGTGAGTACGGAGTTGGCTCAACTTTACAGCCCGAAAAACAAAGTTGGCCATCAAATTAGTTTGCGAAAATTCTGTTTGCAGATCTTTTGCAGGCAATTAAATTATATTCTATATGTATAAAAGAAATTGCAACTAAAAAATCCTCTATTAAACTTTGTCAAATTAGCTTGTGCATAATTTTGTTTGCATAATTAAATTGTTCGAAATTTTTGGCCACAAATTTGTTTTCAGGTTTTCTCACCCCAGAAACAACAGCAGGAAAAGCATAAAGGGGTTAAATTAGTTTTCAGCAATTTATGTAAATTTATGTAAAGGCTGTAATGCTAATTATATATGTGGTTGAAATATGAAATCAACCTTTAAAATATATTATCTACCTTACTATAATCAAAATGTATACCTATTTCTTTCTAAATTAAATATTTCCATATTCATAGTGCCTCAGAGAGAGCAAATTAGCACTCGAAAACCACTTGAGACATTCATCAAGTGTCGCCCTCTTACTATTTTCATATTTTCCCTTTTTTTCACATATTTAATTCCACTCGAGAGTTGTGCCCTCAAATTAGTTTTGTGCAAATGAAAACTATCTGTTGGATTGCGGGCAATTAAAGCACTCGAGACATTCTGATTTCCGTTCTTGCATTTTATTCCCATTCAATTCGATGTGCAAACGCACACAAAGACCTCATGTGTGTGGCTCTTCCTATTTTCAACTGTGGCCCCTCCAAAATCATCACCATCTGCCACATTCCCCCTACACTGGCCTCCATTAAATGCTTGTGCGTGCTGTTTGTTTGCTTTAATTCTGTTCCGTTTCGTTCCAAATTGTTTTGTTTTCTTTTTGGGCATAGCTGTAAATTGGTTCTCACTCTTGGTGATGAAGAAAAAAGTGTCTCGGCCAAGGTATACCATAGAAAGGGAAAAAATATAGAAAATGATATCGATACTTTAACGAAATCAAGGAAATTTTTACGAGTTTACTTTATTGCCGCGTATTTAAATTTATTAGTTAATTAATGTAATAAAAGTAAACAATGGTTTAAGTTTGTTCAATTGTTTCTATATTCATGTAATATGTAAAAGTATTGAAAAACCCGGTTATATCAATATTTAAATGGATAGTTTTAAAGAAAAAGAAATTACATGTGTTTAATCTTACCTTTTTTAATTTTAAAATTATTTACAATTTTCTTCAGCTGAGGAAATTTTCCTACAAGCAATATGCCCCGTTCAGTCTTCGCTCACAGGGCATAAAAGGCCAAGTTGATGACTCAAAATGTTTATAGACCTTTTTAGTGGAATCGAGAACGCTTTGCATTTTATGCGACTTTTTTCATTTGTTTTTCTTTTCGCGTTCTTTTTTCTTTTTCTTCTTTTTCATTGCAATAAAGTGCAGGACAGAATTGAATGAAAGTGAGACCGGAAGTTAGTGCTTCGCTCATTGTTGATTGCGGGAATACGAGTGTATGGCCATATGGAATGGGATTTGGGCAGGGGCCATTGGGGGGGCATTTGAAAGAGCGGAACAGGGCCAGTTCATGGTCGATTGGTTTATTCGAGAGGGAAATGTTAGACTAAAGAAGGAACCGCCGGGCAGGAAATCAATGTGCAGAGTATTCAGAATGTTATGACATTATAAAGCGGGGGAATTTTTAATTATCCTTACGATTGAGTTGCTTCGGTTTAATGATCTTGAAGGGGTCTAGAGTTTATTTGTTTGGTTAAAGTGTGAAGTATTTCAGTGGGAATAGGGAATAATGCCTAAGATAAATTGTTACAATAACACCAGAAGAAGTGAAGAAGTTTTCCAAAATAAATAAAATAATATATATGCCATTGAAATATGCATAATTCCTAACAGCTTTATTATTTTTAATCACCTTTATTTTATTTCCCATTTAAATACACATAAATATATTTACAATCAACCTTTTAATTATTTGTATTTTTTAATCCAATCGGTTTGCCTTTAATTGGTTTATATATGTATATATTTCCACACACATTTAAATCCGATTTAATGCCATCCGTTCTCCCTTTCTCTGTACAGGAAATTCTCAATTTCCTTCCTCATCTCTGGGAAAAGCCGTAACTAAACCACAACAAACACACAAGCAAACAATATTTAGCATATTTATTTGGCTGACATAAACATGAATTATTATTGCGGTTTTATGGGGAGGAAAGGAAGAGCCACTTTTCGGGAGGTCAACTTTGTCCACAACTTTTTGGTCCTTAATCCATCTCATTAGCAAATATGTATATTTTATATGTATACATATTTGAGGGGAAAAAGACCAAGCAGAACGTGTGGGAAATTGCAGCTCAGCTTCGTCCTCCCTCTGGTTTTGGCCAAATCCTGTGGAAAAGTGAGGAGGATTACGTGGGAGGTAATTGCATTTAGTTTTTCCAGAGTTCCCTCAGCCTCCTCTCATGCTCTCTTTCTGGCTGTGCCCCAATTTCTCACTTATTTGTAGTTATTTAAGTTTATTGATTTTATGGACACACAAAAAATACACGGGAGAAAATAAATGTGTTTAAAATTGCAATTTTTAATTTTAAGAATGTTTTTAAAATATTCATTTAAGCTTGCTTTGCTTTTTGGGTGTTTTTGACATACTATAGTCAGGACTATAAAGCTAAAGGTGGGAGTGAATCTGAAATATCTATCTAAATATATATAATATCTACCTTTTCTCCCTCGGTGTACCCTTAAAATAAAAGAAGCAGAAGCATGTGGATTTGGGGCAAACATTTTGCAAATGTTTTCATTAGCCAAACTTTGATTACATGCTAAGCTTCAGTTAGTCTCTCGTCCCTTCTCCCGTATAAACTTTTGGCCGCATTTATTATTTAAATGATTTTATGTGCTCCACACACACTTTTGGGGACGGGGTGCAGGATTGATGGTTAGTCACTTCAAAAGTCAATTAAGTTGGCCAGTCCAGACCCCGAAAAATATACACACACTCACGCCCCTCCATACCCTATTGATTGGCCCGGCATCCCTTATGGAAGGAAGGAAGGAAGGAGGAGCCCTTAATCCGTTTCGATTTCAAATAAAATTCATTCGGAATGCTAAAAGTTTTTCTCAGGGTTAGAGTGTATAGAGAAGAAGGGGACGGCACGTCGTTTTCCATTAAATTTACCTACGCAAAGTAAGAAATAAAATGTCAACTAAAACAACATGGGGAAAAGAAGATTTACTTTTTCTTGAGTTGCTCCAAATGAAAACTGTGAGTGTCGGGGAAAAGCGAGAAAAGCTGCTAGAGAACACGCAGGGAAACTGGGAGAAAAGGGATGTAGCTTGGAATAAATTGAAAATATTTTATTAAGTTCAAAGCAAAGCTGTAGGTTTTTTTTTTAGTTAAATCAATGCATTTAAAATCATAAAAAAATGTTTTAAGTGTAATTTTAATCACAAAAATATATCCCAGCCTCGTATTTGAATTTTTCTACTCTTAAAAATTATATTTGGTCATTAATTTTTATCAGTGTCCTCCAACTTTTCCGCCTTTCCAGTTCAGAGCCTACAATATATAGGAATAAAAACCAGAAGAAACTGGTAGTTGGCAGCGTGAATCGGCTAACGTTAACACGGCGTATGCGTAACTTTTATAAGGACACCCTCAAACTCGAACCCAACCCCCACCAGAGTCCAAAGTCCAGAGAGACCCTCACGTGCCAGTGCAACACTGGAGATAAAAAGCAAAAGTTAAAACCATTTCACACGCAATTTTTAGCCTACTGTTGTTTGCTCAGCCTGTGACTGTGACTGTTGCTGTTGCCTTTTTGGTCACCCGGGGGAAAAGTCAGGTAGCGCGGTATTCATGAGGAAAACAAGGAGCAGGAAAAGCTGAAACTCCTCCGAGTGCGTGTCTCGGCAGCCTAAACAAATGCAACACTTTTGGGCCCAAAACAAGGCTCCTCCTCCCTCTCTCTTTGACTACAAAATTTATATATTTCCTCGCATGGCGCAGGCAGTCAGGCCTCAAAAGTTTTTCCAGGTGCGGTTTTTGCGGTACGGTTTTTCAGGCCTCAGGGCGATCCAAATGCAAATTAGCCAGGGTTCGGGTAATTGAAATGGACGGAGAGGACATACGCGCGAGGTGGGTCCTGTAAAAAGTCAGGTCGGTGGAAATGATTGATATTTTTTGCTAGAAAATAACTGATAAGGGTTACTCGAGAGAGTAAAGGGTGTGGAAAATGGTTTCGAGGGTTTGACAAGTTTACTTGACTTTTGATGTGTTGTGGAGGTAAAAAAGAGTGGCAAAATAACAAATGTACAACAATCTGAAACCTATCCCCTAAGAGTTAACTAGCAAATCAATTTTGAAAAGGCTTTAGATTTAGAGCTCCCTTTTTACTATAAAATATTTAAATTTACATAAAATAATTAGGCATTTTGTTAAAAGAAATCTCTCCCCTAATTTCTCTTATTTAAGACCATCTTGATGAACCCACTTAAGAAATCACCCGGAAAAACCTTAACCTATCCCTAAGTAAGACGAGTGGGTGTAATACCTTTTATTTTATCTTTGCCTTCGTATTTTCTTCTCTCTTTATTTTTCCCCCAAATTCCATTAAACAGTTGTTACCTTTTTTTATTGCCAACAAAGGTTCGCAATCAAATGGAGAAAAAGTCAAGATACCGAGATACCAAAAAACCTAATCAAATTTTTGTTTGGTCTCTGGCATCTCGGGGTTTTAGCTCTGCATTTTTTTTTCGCTGGGGAATTCTCAGAGGAAAAAGGGGAGAAAAGATGCCAGAGAGAGCCGAGGCTGGCTTCGATATTTCCCAGGCTTTTAATAACTGAACAAGCCGCTCATTAATAATTTAAAATAGAGCACCAAAATATGCGATTGCCCCAATGGCCCCGGTCTTTGGGACCCCTTTCTTCGCAGTCTCTCTCTCTCCTGGTCGTGCTCTCTCTTTTGAAGTTCTATGCTCTTTGGAGAAAGTGGTGAAAAACATGTGGAAGCCAAGTGACAGAGAGATGTATTTTTGGTTGAAATTTTCTCTCATTTGTTTGTTGTTGCGTGGCCACATTCCTTCATTGGATACCCGTTTCAGTTGCTTCTCTTTGTGTCTTTGTGGATGCCTTTGCACTTGTCCTCTCTGTTGGGGTATCTTTTGTTCTCTCTCAGTATTTCTGGCTGTATTTCCCCATCGTTCTCTCTTTGAGTGTATCGATGATTCATGCTTTTTGGTGCTTCGGTTGCTGCACGAAAAACAATGGTCTGCTGTTTCTTAAATAATATATATATGTATAATTTTGCCAACACTTCCTTGTCTCAGAAAGCAGTGTCAGCATTTCTTCTCTTTCTTCTCTTTTCTTGGCTTCTCTTATTTTCTTTTGTTTTCTTTTTTTATTTGTTTACTTTTTTTGTTGTGCTTTGTTTTAGGCTGCTGCATGAGCTCTTTTTATGGATTTATAAAATGTTTAAAAATAATACAACAAAGTTTTGTTAAATGTAAAATGTTTAATAAATGTTTATATGTTATAATTTAGTACTGACACTGACTGAGTCAGAAACAGCTCACATTAAGCTATAGCTAAGCAAATTTATAATAAAATATAAAACTGTAATTATAATAAAATTTCATTATAAAGATCCATAATTTATTTATGGTATATTTTATTTTCTTCCTTTTTTATGGCAGCTGTTTTTTTCTTTCTGTGTATTTGTTTGTGACGTAAGCCGAGCGAAGCGTATTAAACCGGAACGCAAAGCTTGGTTTCAGCTGTTCAAACTTTGCCGGCTGCGCTTCATCTTGTTTTTCTTTTGTGCCTTTTTTTTCGATTGAATGAAAATTCATAGTAGTGGAAATTGTCGAGGAAAACTCACCACGACGTCGCAGCAGGCGTCGCTGCTGTTGCTGCAATTTTCCACTGCAAAGTTGCCAAGAAATTTGGTTTGGCAACAAAGCAAGGTTGCATCTGTTTTGTTGCCAAAGCAATGTTGCTAGTTCAGCTGCTGTTGCAAGTTGCAACTGCTTTTAAAAAATATTTAAAAATATTTAACAATTTTCAATGCATTTAATTAGTAAATTGATTAATTTTTATCAACATTCTTAGCTGTTTTGCATATTTTACAACATAAAACTCACTTTCGTAGCGGTTGCAAGCAGGTTCGAAACGTTGTTCAAACCTCAAACTTCGAACGTCGAACAAGTTTGTTAAAATGATTTTTACTAATTTCAACTTTGATAAGCTATAAAGTAATCACCAAAAACGGCCCGCTGCTTGTTAAAATATTTATTTCATAGTTTAAGCAATTGACTATCGTACCCCATTTAATTTAATCAAATATCTCACTTGGCTTAAAAGTTATTAATTTTTCAACAAAACAACTTAAATGGATCCCACTGTGCTTGTCGTGTGTTAAGCCTGAAAAATCTTTAAAAATACCAACTAACGACGAACAGTTCCAATTTAGCGTTCGGACCGTTCGGATGTGTTCTCTCTCTCTCTATCTCTGTACAGCCCTCTTTTTCGCGCCCCATATATCGCTCTCTGTCTGTAGAGTGACTCTAAAACTGGCATAACTCGTGTACGTCACTTGTGCGGTCTTAATTTTTGTCGCAGCCTCATAAATCAGAGCTTAAATAGCAAACAACCAGAAACAGGAACAACAATAACGGTGGATAATAAATATAATAATCATATTTAATACATTTATATATTTTTTGCCAGACCCGTTATTGTTGCTCCTGCTTATTTATTTATTTGCCTCGTGTGTGTGTCGGTGTGTGTTTTGTGTTTGTTTATTTGAATTGTTTGCTATTTGAGCAGCCGCCGTTCCCCGAAGTGCGCACCCCAAGCAACTGCGGTCTCTGGTTTCAATTAGAAGTCCGAGTTTTGGAACCCCTTCTGGCCTGTTGGATCCCCCTTTCCCCCTCCATATATAACCCCTTCTCGGCACCCCCGCATTTTTATTTGAATTCCGCTTATTTGGCGAGGCTTTGCACGGGTTGAAGTGCGTTTCAGCGGCGAAAAGGAAGCCGAAACTGAAGGTTATGACTGTTTATTATTATTGCTATCATCGGGTGCTTTTTCTCTTAATTCTTCTTTATTTTTTGGCAATTACCAGCCCCACAGTTTAACGCGGTTCAATTCATAATAAAAATAAATACAGTGGTCAGTGGAGAAATTTAATTTTAAAAATAATTTAATTTTTTTGATAATGTGAAGCAATATTTTTTAATGTTTTAAGCACGAAATGCTGCTTAATTAGCACAGTAATTAAATGTACGTTAATTAAATAAACATTTATGGCTAAATAAATATTTTCTTTAGGAAGAGAAACGTTGTTTTTAGATTGTTTAGAAATCGTTTATAAATCTTATTATTGTATCACAATTTTCAACAATCATTTTCAGGCTTTATGGTATTTGTCATTAAAAAATGGAAGTAACAAAATTTCTTTTTGAGGTGTTGAATTAAAGATCCCAACAGACTTAATAAAATATATTCTTAAGAGGAAGAATAAATTTTAAGAAGAATAAATAAAGAAAAGATAGTCCAGAAACAAATATTTACACAATTTCACCTAATAAAAAATTTAACATTTTTAAAAGAACGCTTTAAATATTATTTTACTATTGAAATAATTCAAAGAATCAAATATATTTAGACTTACAAAAGTACAAATCATAAACAAAATAGTAAAGAGCTTAAAAAACCTCAATTTCAGTGCAACTTTTCAGTAAATTATCTGGTGAATTATTTGAAAACTCAAATATTTCCATTAATATTTTAATATTAATCAAATATAAATTAAAAGCTTTCTAAAAACTCTTCTAATTTATCCCCCAACTTGTCCACTGTACTTGCATAAATATGTATCATAAATTCAGTCCGAGTTCAAGGCGGTGCGTGACTTTGAAGTGTAAACATTTGGCGGCAAACGGGAGATAATCGTGATAATGAACTTCTCTGTGTGTCTACAAGAAGCTGAATGAAAAATGCCCAGAGATTAAGGAGGGGAGCGGAGATAAACCTATTAAATATAATCGCTGAGAACGCTGCTCTGGCCGGACTCTGGCTAAATTCTTTTTTTTTAATTTATGCTTCGATTTCCAGCCATTCATTCAGTCAGTCAGCTGACTCTCAAGACGATGCCTTTAGCAATTTGCATTTATTTGCAACGGAAAAGCCTCTCGGTGTGTGACGCAAATGGTTTTGATTGCTGTGACTCTCAAACCGGCTTGAGTCTTGTTGTTGTTGTTTTTGATCTCTTAACGAGATTTGCCTTTGACCCAGCTAAGCTGCAGATTCTCAACCACCACCCACCACCTACCTACCCCCTTTTGATTTGTCGTCATAAGCACCGCGACCTGCCTTCACCCTCGCGACATCATGTAACTTACCAAAATTGCGTATTCGCCGTGTAAGCAGGAGGGCTTTTGCCACCCCCTTTTGGTAGCTAAGAGAGTGTTCTCTTAGGTTCCACATGCCGGCATGAGCTCTCTTCCTCTCTCTCAGATTTTCCCACCCTTCGAAAACCCACCACCACCCAACGCCACCCACCGGTGGTCGCCCTTGCGCTACTTTTTAGCCGCTTCTTCTTCGCTTAGCGTAACGTAAAACGCCGACGTCTCTGCAGATTCCGTGCTGCCGAATGCGATTCTCTGTTTCTCCGTTTCTCAGTCGCCGTCACAGTCTCAGCTTCGGTCTCTCACTCTCTCTTTGGCTACCTGTCTCTGTCGCACTGTTTCTCTGAGGCAGGACGTCGAGTCCTTTGTCCCGTATCTCGTTGACCTCATTTCGTGTGCGAAACCCAAGGCAGCAGGTTGTGCGTCCCGGCAAAAAATCCACAGTCGAATAACACCCAACAAATTGCGAAACTTTTACAAAAAAAATAACCAGTGTGTGTGTGAAGCAAAAAAGGTTTTAATATATATTTTTTCTTTGGTTTATTGTGATATAAACTATGGTTAAATGAAGAAAAGACTTTGTGAAACTTTGCAAAATTAATTAGTGTAAAATTGGAGTGTGCTGTGAATGTTTATTTATTTTTTAAATATATTGTTTTTCATAAAGAAGAATGTGAACTTCAGAATAAAACAAATTTAATGTTTGTTTTAATATTTTAACAATTCTAATCAAGTAAAAGAATGAACTTTTAAACTTGTGAAAACAGAAAAGAGAATTATTGTCAAATAAACACAAAGACTTTTTTATACATTTTAGTTTTTCCAAACCTAAGAGCAACTTTCTGTCAAAGAAAAGGCCCTTTGATATTTTTGGAAAAATGTAATGAATCTTAAAATTAAATTTTCTCTAATTCATAATTTTTAAAAATAAATCCACAGTTCACCTTTCATTTTCTGCTTAAAGAAACTCCTCCAAAGTCAACACAAACAAACAAACAAACCCTATAAACCACCCCAGAAAAAGTCAAAGCCCATAAAAAATAATATCGTTTTGGCAAACTTTTTCTGCGGTGCTGTGCTGTTTGCTCTGTTTGTTGTTGTCTGTGGCCCCTAGATTTATTATTGTTTTGTCTGCAGATAACAGTTTGACCTCGTTTACATGCAACTTCGGCGTCGTCTGATGATAACAAAATCGGTGACAACGGCAGAATTGATACCAAAACCATATATTTAAATCGAGAGTGCGTGGAGTGTGCAATTCATATAGAATCTAAAACGAGAGTGAAATTTACAAACCAAAGAAGTTTTTAAAACCAATACAACAAAAATGCGTGCCATAATTAAATAATCTATGAATTAAACAATAAAAAAAATAAACTAAACTGTGAAGATTTGTTCGTGTTAAAAAAGCAGCAGCAAAAGCCTGAAGATGGCCGAATTAATCAGCCAGCCCACTAAAATTAACAACAATAATTTTGGTGCCGGTGCGTATATACACAACATAAATTATACACATCCATAAATACATCTTTATAAATTCCTTAGTTGTACTTTAAGAATTCTCACTGAGATAAACAACAAAACATTGATGCTTCACCTTTTTTATAAATTATATTTTTAATCGTTTGGTTTATTTTTAGTTGATCGGAATTCACAGAGTAATAAAAGTGTGTTTGTTTATTTTCTTCATACACTTTTAAAATATATAAACAAAATAAAATCCGTGAGGGGCTAAAAAACTCAAAAAGTGAATGGAAAATTTTTTGTACAGGTTTAATGATATTAAAAAGGGGAAAAGGTGTGTTGTTTCTGTGGAAGTTCTGGGGGAAATGTAAACAAATAGTTGATTTCCTGTAGTTACAATATTTTGTTGTATATAATTTAATAATATTAATAAAAACATATGAATTCATATATCCTGCTGCATACATTTACGTATGATATGTGATATTAATATGCCTCAAAGAGGAGCTTAATTCAACTCTCAGAATTCTTGAATTTTTTTTCTTGCTGACATTTTACCAATAATTTATTGTATTTCCATTTTCATGCTCTTGCATATATATCCCCATAATATAAAATAAGAACTCCTCCATAAATTCAACTCTCAATTTAAATTCCAGCACACACACAAATCCCCAACTTCCTGCCGTCTCTCTCGTTCCTCTTGAAAAATCAGCCCGAAAGCGCATATATTTATTTCACATTTTCTTTTTTGTTTGCTGCTGCACTGTCCATAAAAAAAGTGCAAATAAATAAATAAATGTATTGTAAAATATGCGCAAAAAGCCCGTTTAAAATGCTGTACAAATATGGGGAAAAGGCGAAAGAGAATGGCAGGCATCAAAGTAAATTTTATTAAAATTAAGCGTAAATATTTTGACACGAGCAGCAGCTGAGGGAGCGAAATAAAAGAGAAAAGTTATATAAATGCGAAACTGCCAGAAGCAGAAACTGCATTTAATTGAAAAATTGTGCAATCCAGTTCGCTCGCTCACCCTTTCTCCCGGTTATCACTGGAGAACCCGTTTGAGAACCAAAACAGAGTCTCTCTCCTTCCTCAATTGATATTAATTCAAATTGAATTGAACTTTTTTTTTGTTTATTAGAGAGCATTGACCCAAGACGCTGACGCCAGTCGATGTCGGCATCGAAATCATTTATTTAATCAGACATTATGCTTTATTGTGGCGATAAGCCTCAACCTCTAGCACGGTCGAACCCCTCTCTCTCACTCTTATCTAATTCCAAACACGAAACAAATGCATCTAAAACTCATTATGGCTTCTATCTCCATTTGATTTATTAGTGCAACTCGTTGAGATTAGACTAGTTTTGGTGTTGCTTTTAGGCTAAATACAATTTAATTATTTCCCAAGTCGTCGTTGTCAGATGTCTAATTATGAATGCCGCCTTTACATTCAGCCAGCAATGCCAAAATAATTAAATTTTGAGGCTAAATCAATTACTCAGAGAGTTATGGCTGGCTTGGATTTATATAGCCAATATTCTGGAAATTAATTAAACGAATTGAGAGCTTTAAAGCAGAAGGAAATCTGTACATAAAATAATTAATTTAAAAAGACAACAAAATTATCACAAACATGAATTCTAGATTTATTATTCTGCTTTATATTTATACCCTTGCAGGGTATTATAATTTCAGTCAGAAGTTTGCAACGCAGTGA
>JAEIIJ010001420.1:0-18264 GCA_018904815.1 Drosophila ogumai
CTCCGGAGGAACCGCCTTCGTGATCACGGTTAACCTCTACGCCAGGTAAGTATGCTTTCTTCTGCTCGGCGACAGGGTTTCCCTGGGAAAACTGCCTTAACCAGTTGGGAATTATAAACAAAATGTGGCTGACAATTGCCTCGTAGGATATGCAAAACGAACTGATATTGTTTGACCCTCGTATAGGACGCTTCCATATTATTTGTTCGCCGGCTTCTGTTTAGATCCTGAAGCGTTCCATCCCATCCTCCTGGGGAATTTGCAAGCCCCATGCTGGGAAAAGTGCCGCCGCTCAACCACCGTCGCCTCCCCCGTCTTAAAAGGAGGCGTGACCGCTCAGCTGGAAATCAGCGCGACTCGCATTTGTATTTTGTTCAATTTTATGACTTCATGTTAGCCAAAACGTAGCCACAAACGAAATGAAACTCAAATATGTACACAAAGTTTCAATGTGGTTGAGCGAGGAGGAGGCTTCGTGGGGAGGAGAGCTCTTCCAGGGGGGTTTCCCGGGAAAGCAATGTGTAAATCCGGCGCAGAGATTAGAACATTTTGCGCGGCAACATCACAGAGAATTATGCGGCTCACAGTGGGCGGTTCGGTCTGGGGAGGGGGGCGTGGCGCCTTTACACCCGCCCAGGCATTGCCTTGTCCTGCTCTATCTCCGGCGTCTTGGTGGTGGCTTCATATGCAACCACAGAGCCCCCGTCAACAGCCTGGAAACTCCGACTCATGGAGTATTTGTATACATTTAATACCTTAGTCCTTTGCAATAACAACAACAACACGGGAAAGTGGAGAGGGGCAATCGCTTCTTCGGCGGCACGCTTGAGCTAATTTAATCGCTGCAAATTGCTCGACAATCTGCTCCCCACACACACGTGAAATCCGAGCATCCCCCAGCAGCCGAAGGACATGGCGTTATGGATCTGGATGCTGCTCCGGGGCTGCTGGTGGGAATTAGATTACATTGCCATGGCAAAAAAGTTTGTGCCCGTTTGTTGACTGCCAACAACCGATAAGCCAGTCGAAAACTGCACTTTCCCAGTACCACAACAATTTTCACATCGTCGGTGAAAACTATTTGAGTTTACCTTACCTTTGACTGAAAAGGTTTGGTATTTACAATAATAAACATTTTCCGGTGACTGTATATTAAATTAGTTTCATTTCTATGTAGATTTCCGCTACTTTCTCAATAATAACCACGAGAAACTCACTTAAGAAGTGACTTTCATTTCCCCCCCTTTTTTTCTGTGCACTAAACATATTCCCTGTCCGAATTTTAATCCCGAATGATATTAGCCATCCCCATGCCATGTTCAATACCCAGTGACATCTGAAAGTGGCGACTGGGAAAGGGAAAGGAAAGGAAGTGATGTAAGAGCCACATTGCACAACCGAATCAGTTTGATATTTTCGCTGTTATGGCTCTGGTCTGTCGATGTTCGCGGTTGTCCCATTGCACCGCCCACAATTGAAATTCAATGAACCGCACCACCAAAGCTCCAACAAGCCAGACAGCCAACTCTCCCCTACCCCTGCTGCCTGCAGGCAAGAGCCAGCGGAAAGTTACCAAAATGGCTGGACAAAAGTGCAGGCCGACGGGATTTAATTGGCCGCTCCATATCTCACATGGGGGATTATAGAGATTCTACCAAACAGAAATGTATGAACGATGTGTGGGTGGAATCGCGAATGTCAACGGGGAAACTATGTAGTCTCGGCTCATCACTTCATGATGATGCTTACTGCATTTGTGCAATGTGAATAATTTTATGAGCACTATGAATTTAGCCTTACTTAATGAGCTTAGTTTTCTCTAAAAATTCATTGGAAATCACATAGATTCTGTTAAATATGCTCATTCATTCATCCTAATTGGATAGCTGTGATTTGGCTTGTGAGCCCACTTTGAATCACCTTTAACTAAAATGGCTTAATCATTAAACCCGGATCTTTTAATGATAAATGGCTTTAAGCTTAAGCTGGCGGTAAGTGGATTTAAACGATTAATTTCTATACGATTATATTTGAATTTTAAAGCATTTGTAAAAGCTACGCAATTGTCTAAACAAAGGCTTACTTCTGTATAGTTTTGCACTGAAAGGGTTTAGCATCATTATCAGGTGGATTTTGTTAAAAACCTCTTCAGATATATGGAAAATATTTGTTTTTACTTACTTACTTTATAGTTTACTTAAAGAATGGTTTTTATTTTTATTTATTTATTTCGGTTTTCCTTTCATAAATTTATTTATTCGTAAATACATCAACTATTGGTTTAAGTTTTCTCTTATATTATTTATTATGGTTACTATAAAGCTCAAAATGCATATTTAGAGGCGATTCTTAAATCCAAACCCAACAAATCGGATATATAACGTTTTTTTTTAAACTTTTCTACTCTTTAAACTGCAGACCAAAATAATTTCAAAATATTTTATATTATAAAAATCTAGCTCACCATACCATTATATCAATTACCCCTTAAAAATTACTATTCAATTAGAAATAAATTATAATTTTTTCCCTTTTAATATGATAAACTAACAATGACGCTCTGCCTTCCCTTAATGTTTGCCTCATTCTTCTGTCTTAACCCAGTTAACCACAGCCTCCAGCAAGTAAGGCATCAGATCATCAGCATTACTCCCGCATCCAACACAAGAAAACGCATTGACACGAAAATGCTTCAGTATAAAAACTAGTTTCGTTATTTTTATGATCTTTTTCCATAAAGCTACAGTATGCAACTGGAATTGCATGCCTACGCGGAGACACGCACTTTTAAAGACCGCTCGATTGCATCGTCGTCGCCGACACACTTTCATTTTTGCCAGGCCATGTTAATTTACATTGACGGAGTCAAGCGTTCCATTGGTTTCTCATTTTTCAGCCGGGTTCAACGGGCTGCACTTCGCATCATTTTCCTTGGCATTTTATTTAGTGTTTTTTGTGTGAGCTGGAACGCGGCTGGCGCGGCTTGTTTTGCGGCCGAGTGTGTTACGTAAGTGTCGGGTACTGGGATTGGGACTGGGACTGGGGCGACAAGATTGCTGCCGACTCACTTCTGTTTGCCGCTGCTGGATGTGTGTGTTTCTTCTGGGGCGAGCGGAGTTGGTATCTGGGAACCAGCGAACGGGCCAAGTACAAAGCCCAAGTCCGTCTGTCAACCGGTTTCCATACAACACCAATTCCCACCCCCACAATCATGGCTAGTAGTCCCCATTCTCAGGCCGATTTTTTGGCAGTACCTCGCGAGCGAGATATGAATGATTTAGTTTGTTTGCGGTTCATTGGCCCCTCTAATGCCTTATCGCTGTGTTTTGCATAATGCGAAGAGTAATTTGTGGCCATAAATTAGAATTTCCTGCTGGCCCGGCACTTGGCTGAATTTATAAGCAAGTGTCAAGAGTGCCAAATGAATCGAAAGGAAAGTTCGGCCCTAGCCACTGGCGGAGATAAAGACAGCGAGCAGAAATTTAAATTGGTCCGAAGAACTGGAAATTTCATTTTGGCCTCTACTCGCTTACAATGGGTTAATTCTGAAGCGTCGAAACAAAGTCACATTGCCACCGCAGAGCTTCTAGTACCTGCGTATCCGTATCTCTGATTTTTTTTCTGCCCACTGACCAATTGCGTGTCGGTTCATTGAACCCCAGGAAGACCGACCCTTGTGGTCCCAGCTAATTATGGCTATTAAGTAGTCATAGCCGAATGTGGAGAACAATATGCAAAACAATGGGCATGCTTTGATTTAAGGTGCCTCCTTTGCATAATGTATTCACACGGCCATAAATGACAAGAGGAGAATTGAGTCTGGAGTGTGAAGAGCTTTGAAAATATGCCGATTTGCGTGGAATACAAGAAGGTATTTATTGCTATATAAGCAGGCGATGTGTCATAGTTTTGAGCAATTAATTGGTCTTGAAAATGTATTAACCGAACCAGTTTTGCCTTCCAAAAAAATGTATACAATGTAGTTCCTTTTTCATTTTATTTAAAAGATATATTAAATTTATAGCCCTAAGTACTCGGCATAATAAATCAAGACTGCAAAGATTGTTTTTGTCGGAACTAAATTACAGAGTCTCGTGGAGAGGTGCTAATAGTTTTTACAGACTTTTGTTGTTTTCAGCTTTACTTTGAGGTTTTTATGGCTGCCCAAATAAAAAGGTCTCTGTGAGCTTCCATTGAGCTATGAAGATGACGCATCAATTTACATTTTTTTAGCTAGATACAAAGAGTCATTAAAAGTACATCATAGCCCCCATAGCCCCTTGATCATTTGCGATACATTCAACAGTTTTATTGAGTTCGCACTCGCCCAGCCTCAAAAGAGCGATTGAGCAACTCTCGGGGGTCTCGAAACCCCGTGAAAAAAGGGTGCTTGACTTAATTGAATTGAGGTTTCGAGGCAAAGTGAACACTTAGCCGCAAAGCTTAAGGCCAAAAAATTCGTCATACATTTGATGCTTGAAGTTGGCATTTATTGAGCCGTCTGCTGGACATGTAGACAAACCACAACGCAATGCCTATTTGTTTATTTAAGTATTCTTAACTGTAGGGTGGCAATGAAAAGTGAAAGTGCCATGGCATATCAAATATATTAATGGATTCTTTAAACTAAATTCTTGAAAAAAGTGTCTATATAATATTAAGAATTAGTAAAATAGAATGTTTGTAACATGGGGGATTTGTTGAACATTTCAACATTTAAGTCATCTTACTTATTTTAATGTCACGATTTTTTCTATAAATTTATAAATTTTCTCAAAATATAAATCAGTGATGAATTGCTTAAATGAGCCAGAGCCAGCAATAAAACAATTGAGGTAAATTAATCGACCCTAACACCAAAGAACAACTAAAATTAGAAAATACAAACAAATCTTTAACGTTCCATTATTATACAGCCTAATATATATATGTACAATTTATTAAGCATAAACAATAATAATATATTTAAAGGTAAATATCAAGTGACACCTAATAATGCATTAATTAGCTTCAAATGCAAATTGCGCTTAAAAGGTTGGATCTTTTATAGACTACTTTTTCTATTAGAAATTCCTCGCAATTTCATCAAACTTTTTTTATGTGGCTTTAAAATTTATTTAACAATATTTTAGAATTTATGAATTTGGATTTTAAATTTATTTCAAATTAATTCTGATATCGAGGAACCTCTCACCTTGACAATCTGAGGAGTTGAGCAGTGCTGCAACAGCAGCAACAACTGCCAACTGCGACCATGTGATGATTAATCCTTGGGTCGTGTGTGTCCTTGTCCTGGCTGATGTTGTTGTTGGTGTTGTTGCCGTTGCTGCTGTTGGGGCTTCCGTTCGTCCCTGACGACGCGTTTTCCACGAGGAGGTCTCCCTGACCATCCCGCTCGCCTTCCTCCACATTTTGAAACAATTGGCGAAATCAAATCAAAGTAAAAGCAATTTCGGCAGCTCCGTCTTCCGCCTTCGGTCTCCTTTTATTGTCTTAATTTTTTGTTTGTGTTTTTTTTGGGTGAATTTGGTGCTATATATGCTTCCCGGGGAGCCTGCGCTTGCGTGCGTGGGTGAAAATACCCAGGTGCCGCGGGGAAAGATAGGTGTTTCCTGCTCCTGGTCAGGTGGGCATTCAGATTTCGTCTGCGATTATTATTTTAGATTCGTTCCTGTTCGTTTTGGTGGGTTTTTTTCGCTTCTTAAGCCAACGCTTGGCGGCAAAATGTAATCCAATTTTTGTAGTATTTGCTGCCCTCCTTATTTCTAGGTCTCAGGCTCCTCTATATACACACATCCTTTTGTATATTTGTGTATATAGTCGAGCATGTACATCTGTGTATGTACTGCGCGATTCTGTGGTATTTGTTTTCCGTTCAGAGAGCAGTATTTGTGATTGGTTTCGTATTTTTTGAATTATTTGTGCAACTTTAAGTTGCATAACATTTTTTATTTCTCATTTAATGGCTATTTATTATCAGAGCTCACTTATGAATTTCTCATAGAAATTTCTCTAAATTATTGCACAATTTTCACTTTAACTATTTACTTTTAGTAAATGTCGCCGTCATTCGATATTTTAAATTGGTTAATGCAAAATAAACTATTTAAAAAGAAAAGAAAAAGTTGTATTTTGGGCTAGGCCCATTTCAATTATTCTGCTTATTTGTTCACGCACTATTTTTATTTTCGTTTTCACATGGAAGGAGAGTTAAATCAGTATTAAGTTGTGCTATCCGGTTAGGTGCTGCTTCGGTTTATTGTTGCAAATTCGATTTGGTGCATCCTTTTTGGTTTTTTGTTGGGTTGGATTTTTCAGCGCCAAATGAGTGTGGAGGAAATGCGGGAAAAAAGCGTTACGCGCGTCAGGGCGAGACGAGCTTCAGACTTAGTGTGAACGCAGCCGGAGCCACCGAAAAAGGCATCAGTATGGCCGTAGATGCACGGACGCAATATACCAGTTGATTCTGCAAAATATACCGAAATAGTTAGTATAATATATGAACAAATACCGCTTGCCAGGGGCGTACAAAGGGTTTTAGGGTAATTTAAGTAAATCTTGCATTTTTATTAGAATATATATGAACTATACTAGCGTATATTATTTGAATATTGACTAAAATATATCAATATAACAGAGTGTGGTAAGTTTCTAAGCCGTTATAAATCCAAAATTCAAAGCCACTTCCGCTGCCGACCTCCTAGGTGTCGCTTTTGAGCAACCGTTAAAATTCAAATGTGTCAGGCTGAAGCAGAAATTGTTTAAACTTTGTTGTAGCCTGCATTTGCATTGTCTCTCGCAGTCTTTATTGCGACCGCAGAAACCACAAAAGCATGACAGGAACACAAGCAATGCAAATGCTTCGCAACTTCATGGACAAAACCCTGTCTCTGTGTGTGTGCTCCTGCGGTTTCGTTTTGCCAACTTTAAACATTTGCATTTGCGGTCTGGACTTTTTGCTTTCCCGGCCACAAAATAATCCTTTTAGTTCCTGTTTGTGCATTCCTTATTAGATGCGGAAAGGCAACATTTATTAAGTGAATTAAAAGGAAAGAAAATATTTTACATTTAAGCCAAAACATTGAAAAAATTTAAAAATTAGCAATGGAAAATATTCAATTGCAGCTGGAAATAAGAGACCAAATAAGAAGCTGATAAGCCGGCTTCAAAAATGGCAAGCCCTAGCGAAGGATTGGGAAATACGAAATGTGGGAGTGGGCGGTGGCCATGACTGCACATCCGGCAGAATACAAAGGGGGAAACTTTTACTACAAGCGCGTAAACACTGCAAGTGTTTCCCGGGAAAGTGGGCGGAGTTGGGCGGCACGGCGGAAGCTGCGAATGGAAGGTTGAGTTCTGCGCATGTGCACACCCACACAGGGACAAAGACCGTACATAGAAAAACATACCCAATTTCAATGCCGTCAGAATGATAACGTGATTATAAAAAGTATTAGTCGAAAATTACGTTATTGCAAAATGGCGTTGTTGTTAAATGTCTAAGTTGATTGATTGATACGATTGATTGATACGATTGATTGATACGATTTGAAACTCACCTATATTCTCAAGCGACATCTGGTGGCTTATTTTGATATTAAGCACCTAATTACTTGGCAGCACTGTTTTCTCATGAACGAAATGCGCGGCAACGCGCCAGTGCTGCCAGACTTTACGTTCATGAGCTACCAAATAGCGACCAGAGGTTCGTATCAGATGTGGTTTGGGTATCAGGTGCCTATCGAATATCAAAAATATCGAATTTAGCTAAATTTTAACCTGGCAACACTGTTTGGTATTTCACATCCCCAACTGCTACGGTCACTCTGCATCGCAAAAAATCGCAAACACGGACGTGTTTCTGTAGAATATTACATTTACAAAATTATTTGTAACATATAGTGAACTAGTATACATAACGAGGTGTAGCGGACGATGCACTGATGTAAAGGGCAGTGCCAGTGCAACGTTTTCGGCGTGTTCCCCGCGCGGAACTGTATTTTTTTTTGTTTCCTCAGTTTTGTGTGTGTGTGTGCGCGCGCGAGCGAGAGAGCTAGAGCGGATAGCAAGGAACGGAGCGGTAAGTACGAACAGCCAGACAGGGACGGGGCGAAAAGCAAAGAAAAGCGAACTGCAAAAACAACAACCAACGCCTCGCCTCGGCGCAGGAAAAACTGAACGGAACGGCGAATAGGGAAAATGAGCTACAGAGCCTTTGGACTCGCCATCCGACTTGAAATTGGGAATCTTTCGAATTCGTTCTTAATGTGGGACAGCTGGGACAGAGGGCAAAGACGGACTAAAATCGTAGCAGGCTCTGCTCGGACATTCGTAGAATTAGTCAAAAAAACTGTAATTGTAATTTAAGGCAAAATTCAAGCATTTTCACTTTCTATTAATTATAGAAAAATTACCGTGAAAATTTATCACTCGCCGTGTGCGTTGTTTTTTACCTTTTTGTACGTATGTATGTACGCGTACGTGCCCCTCGTCCCTCGTCTGCACAAATGTGGATGTGGATGTGCACCATAGACTCGCGTATTTTTATATATGGAATATCTGAAAATTCCGGATAGAGCGCACCACAACAACGAACATAAGGTGAACTAAGGTAGCGGAAGAGGAAGAAGAAGGAGGAGTAGTGGGCAGGATCTCACCGAGTCCAACTAGAAGCAACACAGAAACACTACTACACGGGCAACAACTGCCATTGGAGTGGACTCATCAGCTGGAGCAGCACAGGAAGCGGTAAGTTACTCAGTGGCCACAATTGCTCATCCTCATCCAGACAACTAATCCTCGTGTAAATATTTCGCATTAGTTATTGTTGCTTTTTAGCTTAAACGCACACACCTACAAACGCACTCTTTCGCTCCCGTTCTCTCTCTCTCTCTCCGCCTCTCTTATCCCACCCATTGCCAGCGAATTCCAATCGCGGCGATCCCAATTAGAGCAGCTCCGATTCTTATAAGCTCTCTCACCCACACAGCCGTCCCAACTGGTTTTGTTTACAAACAAACAAGAAATCAAGTAAGCATTTCTGTCTGCCAGCGAGTCCGACTCTCGACTGCATGCGTCTTCTGCAGCCTCTTCGCTGGGCGGACGGAAACAGGTTTTTCCCGTGGCGAGGTGCATGGCCTCAAAACTGCAGCAGCGGTCGCTGTTTTCTAGGCCAGCACAAGGAGCATAAGGCAGCCTTTATAATTTTATTTTTTAATATTAATCTAATGAAAACTAACTCAGAATGGTTTTCCGATTTAAAATAAATGCCTTTTTGGCATAGTTGTGATAGATGAAAAATTTGGCACCTGATCCAATTGCTGAAAGGGTTTTCAAACTTTTGCTTTCTTTATAGTTTTTTTTTATTAAAAATATATAAAACACATAAGCGACTCTAAAGATTTTCCTCTCGGTGTTACAAGTGCCTGATCAAAGAAATCAATGTTTACAAATAGCGTCTTCGATTTCGGTTTTCGATTTTTGTTACTGATTTGATTTATATATTCCCCCATACCCTATATCATATTTGCTTCAAAAAACAATGCCATTTGTGGTACTGTGCCGAGGAAAGTGCCTCTGACGACGTGCCAAACTGGTTGTGGCCTCACAACTGACAGAAGATCCATCCATCGCTCACCTCCCACGCTCGCTGGTTTCTTTAGCTGGTCCGTGCTCCGCAGCTGAGTAATTCGCCACCTGTTGTTGTGTGTCACCAGCAGCTTACTTAGTACATAGTTTCTTTGTTCGGCACTTTCCGCTGCCATTGACTAGACCATTGATAAAAGCGACGATAAGGCAGGGCGGGTGGCCATCTTCAAGCACCGCCGCCGCCCCACGAAGGTGACATCATATTCCACACATTCCGCAGAATTGAAGAGCTCAATTAAGTGGAAGAATCAACAAGGGAAGAGAGAGAGAGATAGCGGGTAGGGAGTGCATTTCAGGGCTGTATCCGATCACAGTTTTAGTCATAAGATTTGCTTGCCGCTTTTTGGGTTTTTGCTTTCTCACCAATTCTCGCACGCATGCATCCCACCGCTTTACGAGACAAAATAATACCAGCCAAGCTTTCCCCACATCCGCCATGTCCATTTTCACTTCCATTTCCATCTTACTAACATTACGATTTGTACATCTGCTCCTGTTCCGGCCGCGCGTTTCTTAACTCCTCCGTGTGCCTGTTCCCGTGCCTCTGTGTGTGTCTTGTGTGCGTGCGTGTGCAGATCCTCCGAAGGTCCTCCTATGTTCCTGCAAACGGGAGGGGGTGGGAAGGGAACCAGGCCACAGTCGACACACCAGCAGAACCACAACCACCAAGCCCAGCACCACCAGACGGCGCACTCGCACCACCATCACCTGCAGCAGCAGCAGCAACAGCAGCAACAACAGCAGCAGCAGGTGCGCAGCAATCTCCTTCACCAACAGGAGCAACAGCAGGCCGCCCACGCATTGTTTGTACCAAACCACAGCGGTATCCATCACCACCAGCAGCAGCAGCTGTTGCAACAGCAGCACCAACAACAGCAGCAGGCGGTCGCCGCCGTCCACCTTCAGCAGCAGCTTCAACAACAGCAGCAGCAGGTTCAGCAACAGCAGCAGCAGGTACAAGCGCAGGCGCACCATCCTCCGGTTATATTCTACAACACACCGCCATACGCTGCCCACTCGGCGGCGGGCAATAGCAATGCCACTGGCGGCGGCGGCGCTGCCCACCAACTGAGCGCCGCCGCCAGCACCGGCTCGCTGGGCCACCAGGGACACAGTGGCGGACATCATGGTGGTGGTGTTCACGGCGCCAATGGGGTGCTTGCGCCCTCCAATTCCAGCGCCGCCAATCTCAACCGGGCACTTAGCAACCCCACATTGCCACCCCATTTCCCGCAGTCAGCTGGCCTGATCGCACCCCCCGGCGGCAATGCGGCCGGGACCGGAGCCACCTACATATCCGCCGCCTACATACCGTACACCCAGGGCGCGCAGCTCATGAGTATGCAGTCGGCGGTGCCATTCCCCACGAACGGAGCGGGAGGAGCTCCGGCGGCCGCCTTCTATGCGCCAACGCCACCGCAGCCTCAGCAGCAGCAGAAGCAGTTGCAGGCGCCAAATGGCCAGCAGCCGGGTCCGGGTGGTGCTGCCGCAACAGGACAGCTGCCGACCATTACCTACTATGTGCCAAATAGTGGGGCTAACAATGTGACCAGCGGCGGCAACTCCCACAGTCGCAACATGCGAGGCACCCAGAGGGCGGCGGCCACGCCCCAGCATCCGAACTTCTTCGCCTACGCCATGGCCCCGACAAATGCCCAGCGTCCTGCTCCGGCTGCCGTGGCCCCCATGATAAACTCACACAACGGGACCCTGAACGGAGCCGCCACCTTCCATCTGACGCCCAACTTTATTCCGGGCCTGGCTCTGGGACAGCCTCCCACTGGGATGGCAGCAGCACCCATGCTGGCACCGACTGGAATGCAGGCTGCACCTCCTCCAGCGCCATCAGGATTACACACCTATACACCACCCATACACATGCAAAACAGCAGCGCCACGGCCATGGCCGGCAGTGTGCCGAATGTGGCTGGAGTGCAGGCGGTGGCCACCGGCGGATTCTCCAATACATCGCTAACGGCTCCCCCGGTAGTCGGCGGAACCCAGCCACAACAACAACCGCAACAACAATTAGGAGGAGCCAGCTGCGACAAGGGGGGTAAACGCCGATATGCCATTCCCATTATTCATCCGGACACTAAGGAGAACGTGATGGACCCGAGCAGCTCCGTGTTCATAAAGAAGGACTCGGCCTCCTCGACGATGACACCGAGCACGGAGCTGCTGGATTCGGATAGCAACAGTACCACGTGCTTATATCAGGCGCCGGCCATTCTCATGGATTCCACCTCGGGCTCGTCCCTGCTCTCTTCCGCCTTGGCCGAACATCAGATGCAGAATGTTCAGCCGAAAGGTGCTCTCTCCTTGGGGGAAATATCTGGACTGCAATTCGGAGAAGACGAGGAGGAGGAGGAATTGGGTCTGGATCAGGGTGGTCTCTCCGCCACGCCCGGGGTCACAGATAAGGATCAGATCAGTGTAATTGTAAAGGATATACTGGCCCACTCCGGCAACACCGATGAGCATCTCAGCTTCTGGCAGTACAGTGACGGTGAGTAAGTCCGACCTGGGACATGTACTTTAGGGTTCAATTTACAATTTAGGTACAATTTTACGAAGTTCATTATTTTTCCCCCCAAATCTTTATTGATTTTAAACATTTATTACACAAGAGAATTATAGAAAACAAATTTAATACCTGACATTAGCTAAACATCTCAGTAACCCTTGTGCGTCAGACACAATTTATTAAAAAATTTTAGAGTAAAAGTCAAATTAGCATTTAGCATAAACTGTAAATTATAAACTGTAAACAGAAGGGGATCTCGACAAGCCAAAGTTGGCCTACACTTTACTGTCCGAGCCCAAGTCTAATAGTCCGTCTTGCAGTCGACAATGTCACGGAGACCCATCCTAGCCTGCCACTCGTACACAAGGAATTGACTCAGGCGACTGAAGCTATCGAGGCGGGACCCCAGCCCGCCGTACTGTTCCAAGAGCCAGCCAAGAAGCAGCGCCCCAAGTCGGCCAACAAGCAAAGTGAGTGCTTGTGACCAGTGAGATTACCTCTGGCATCGTATAATTAAATATTGTTTTACTTAAAGGTACCGCCACGCCCACATCTATAGCGAATGACGTGGCCGAGGCAACGGCCAGCGGCTGCTCGGGCAACATATCCATCCTGTCCCGAAGCCAGCCAATGCAGACGCCTCTCTCGTCGCCAGGGTCACGACCATCAGTGCAGAAGCCCATCAGTAAATCCATAGCGACCACAGCGGTACCGACTTCGTCGCCTATCAAAAAGTCCAGTACTGCTCCACTGGCGACCACCACAACCACCTCCACCACGACAAGTTCGGGGGCCTCCTCATCGGCAGCCTCCACGCCCACACACACGGTTAGGCAACAACAAAGGCAACCACAACAGCAGCAGCAGCATCAAGTGAATGTCCAGCAGCAGGCAAAGCAACAGCAGCAGCAGCAGGTGGCGGGAAGAGCAGTCCCCACTCCCAACCGCATCTCGGCGGCCGTCACCCAGCTCGCTGGCACCAATAGTTCCAACAGCAGCAACATAACCAAAAATCAGCGCAAGGCTAAGAAACGGGCCAGGGATTTAGAGAAAAAGAAACAAAAGTCGACGATAATCAGCACGACCACCACAAGCAGCAGCCAAGGTCAGGGCAACAATGGCAACACTGGCAACAGGGGCAATGGAGGCAATGGAGTAGAGCCGGAGGCGAACACGAACACCAACAACAACAACACCACTTCAACAACAACTCTAACAGCGGCAACAACAACAACCAAACACGACGGAACGGGAACGGCAACAACTGTCAATGACAAGGCCACGGCGCAACCGACGACTGATAAGCTTAGTGCAACAACTAGTAATAATCCTAGCTTCATAAGTTCTACTCTAAGAGACGACAACAAGGAGCCGCAGCAGTTGATGAGCCACAACAACAACAATAATAACAATGACGAGGATGACATCACAGACGACATGGATGGTGAAGCAGACAGCGATCCTGAATGTGAGTATCCAAAAATGCAAATATTTAAGTGGTTCTTATTGTGATCTCTTCCCCTCAGCTGACAGCAAGGAAGACAGCGGCATGTCAAGCCGGAATCCCCAAGTCAAGCACTTGGCCAACGAGGAGATTGTGGCCAAGTTTCTGCAGAAGAGCAGCCCAGACACTTCCGTTGCATCCTTTTCGGAAACCCAGCAGTTACAGTTCCTTAACAGCAGCAGCTCGGCGTGCGAGGAAGATGAGCCGCCGCCAGCCCTCGATGTCCTCGATGTGTGCAGCAAAATCGAAGAGAATGCCATGGTGGATCTCAAGTTTGGAGATTTCAACGAGGAGACGGCGCGCCACGACACCGGTTTCATATGCAGCTCCACATGGTCCAGCTCGACCATCAGCCAGGCAGCGGACGATGCATCCTCCTTCAGCAGCAAGAGCGGCGACAATGTGGATTGTGCTCCCAAGGTGAGTGGCGAGTCCATTGTTAATCCCGGAGAAAGGAGCGCTGGCGGCAGCAAGAAGAGCTCACCGCTGCATCAGGCCAAAGGCAAGGGAGTAGAATCGTCGCCCAAGGCCAAGCAGCAGCATAAATCAAAGTCAAAGAGCCCCAGTCCCAGTTCTGGTTCCGCCTCTTGTGTTGGTGCCACTCCTCCCGTCAGGAACTATCGCTACAGCATGGAGACACTGCGTGAGCTGTCCAAGCTGAACGACTCTCGCAAGCCACCAATGGTGCCCTGCCAGAAGGGTGACTGCATCTCGCAGCTGTTCGTTTCCCGCCAGCAACAGCAGCAGCAGCACCATGCCCACACCCATGCCCACGCCCATAGCCAGCAATTCCAGCAGTACCAGCATATGAACTTCAACGAGTCCCTGGAGTATGTGCCCGGCAAGCGCGGAGGTCGCGGCCATGGAGCCAACAAAAAGCACCACGATGGACACCAGCAGATGGGCGGTGGCTCTGGGGGCATGGGCAGCGGCGGCGGCGGCCTAGCCTCCAATCCAAATCAGCGCCACATGGACATAATCCGCGTACAGCTTTCGCTTAAGGAGGAGATCAAGCTTTCGGAGTGTGAGAATGCCTGGCAGCCGGAGCCTCTGCGTCGCACATCCATGGCCCAGGGTCAGGATGAGGACAGCGATGTGGAGGGCGTGCTGAAGAAGGTGCGCGGCATACTCAACAAGCTGACGCCCGACAACTTTGAAGTGCTGCTCAAGGAGATGTCCAGCATCAAGATGGACAATGAGGCGAAAATGACAAATGTAAGTTGGATTTTCTTATTGTAATTATGAAAATTAAAGCTAGGAAAGAATCTATGCCACTTTACTTTGTAACCCCTTGACCTTAACCCCTGAATCCCTTTCAGGTCATGCTGCTGATATTCGAAAAGACCATCAGCGAACCGAATTTTGCGCCCACCTATGCCCGCTTCTGCAAGGTGCTTTTCCACGAAATCAAGGCCGAGAACAAGTCGCTCTTCACCAGCTCCCTGATCACGCGCATTCAGCACGAGTTCGAGTCGAACGTGAACGATGCCAATGCCAAGGCCAAGAAGCTGCAGCCCACTGTGGATCGTATCAACCAGTGCACTGATACCGCCAAGAAAGCGGAACTGCGCTCTGAAATGGAGGACCTGGAGTACCAGTTCCGACGACGTGCCTGGGGCACTGTTCGCTTCATTGGCGAGCTCTTCAAGCTGCAATCGCTGACCAGCGACCGAGTGCTGAACTGCGTCGAGTCACTGCTGGAGCACGGCTGCGAGGAGAAGCTGGAATACATGTGCAAGCTCCTGACCACCGTCGGCCATCTGCTAGAGACCACGTTGCCCGAGCAGTACCAGCTGCGAGACCGCATTGAGAAGATCTTCCGCCGCATCCAGGACATTGTGAACCGGTCTCGCGGGACGGGACATCGCCAGCAGGCGCACATCAAGATCAGCAGTCGGGTGCGGTTCATGATGCAGGACGTGCTCGATTTGAGGGTGCGGAACTGGGATCAGCCGGCGAGTAGCCAGACCCAGGGCAATGCGCGCAACCAGCGTCACAAGTCGCACGACGACTCCAAGGATCAGCAACAGCATCACAGTGGAGGAGGAGGAGGGGGCAGCCGGGGCGGCGGAATGAGCCAGCACTCGCAGCCAATGCATCACCAGCAACAGCAGCAGAAGCATCACCACCATGGCCATGACGGCGGCAGCAACTACTTCATGCAGAAGATGCCCAAGCAGCAGCAGCACGAGAACCAGTCCCTGAGCATTGATCCCAGCAAGCTACGCTTCAGCAGCAGCAACGTCAGCGACGACTCGCACGCCAAGCTGGGAAACTCCTCGCACTACCAGTGGCGCAGTGGCAACCGGCCGGTTACCGGCCCACCATCGACCAACACCAGCGTCCCGCCACCTGCGCCCACATCCCTGCTCAAGCGCCTGCCGCCTCCCGGCCAGAACTTCAGTTTATCGCCGTACCACCAGCCTCCACCACCTTTGGGCACTCCCCTGCCGGCTGTCCATGTCGGTGGTGGCAATAGAAGCAGCCATGTGGATCACCAGGTCGACATCGCCTTCACGGGCAAACAGTGCCAGGAGCTCATCACCCAGCTGGTGGAGGAGGTTCTCAATACGCGCGACTGGCAGCCAGAGGTGCTCATCATGTGGCGTTCGTACGGCGTCAAGCAGCAGTCCAAGACGTTGCAATACCTGATGATGGACTATCTGCACGGGGCTGCGGTGAAGCGCCAGCAGCGTCTGGCCTGCGGCAACGTCTTCGCCTACCTGATGAGCAAGGAGGCGCTGGACAAGGCAACCTTCGGCCAGGCCTACACCCGTTTCAGCGACGAGTTCCCCGATCTCCTAGTGGACGTACCCAACGGCTGGAGCTATGTGTTTGAGTTTCTCGGACCCATTATGCACTCCGGTCGCCTAGACCTGAAGGATGTGTGGCAGAGGCGCTGGGTGGAGGACTCCTTCTTCACGGATCGCTTCGTGTTCGCCTTTGTCAACTATTTCGTGCAGGAATTCGGGGCCGCCTATGCCCGCAAGGTGTGGCACAACGACAACAAGCTGGATCGAGGCCAGTTGTTCTGGAACGATGTTGGCAAGTATCGCGAGTTTGTGCAGTCGCACAGCTTTTACTTCCTGGACAACGGCGTGCCCGGCCAGGGCCAGGGAAAGACACAACCAAAGGGAGCAAAGGGAGGACCCTCGAGTAGCGCGACGACGCCACGCTCGCCGCTGGAGCATGTTGAGCGGATCAGATATCTGCTGGCCCAGTCCTGTGACATGGCCATCGACTACATCAACACCAACGTGGCCATCAATGCGCACTTTGTGAGGCAGCTCACCAAATTCTTGTGCTGTGATTATGCGCTGACTGTGATGACTAAAGGCAACAAGGGAGGCGGCAAGGCACTGCAGCTGCAGCTAAACACGGAGAGCTTCCGCACCAGGTGCACACCGCTGCTGCGTCTGTGCATTGACGCCCAGGAGGCGCTGGAAATTGCCTGCATAGACGAGGCGGTGGACTCTCTGCAGCAGCACTTTATGGCCGAGCTCGAGGGCGATGAGATGGCAGCCGGCGAGACAATATGCAGCACATTCAGCGTGCTCTACGACAGCGAGGTGATACCCAAGGAGTCGTTCGACAAGTGGTACAAGCTGGAGATTGGCCACTCGTCGGCCTACCGCCGGCCCTTCATCGACCAGCTGCGCGACTTTATCGAGGAGATGTAACCAATCAAAGGGAAGCGAGAGCCCAAAAAACAGCAAGACACCACAACGAAGCCAGCCAAACCGAAACATTCAGCAAGAACATCGTTTGAGAGTCATTTTCCAGAAGTGGCGCGGTCGTAGTCACACACCAAACCCTACAAACACATACACACACACTAATTTGTAGTAAGATGTATCCAACAAGAATCTGTGTGGAGAAACGAAAATTCCTTGTTTTTAAACACTGCACAGATTTCCCTTGCAAACCAAAAACAATTTTATTTGCATCACCACAACACGTACGTTCCTTACGAGACAGCCAAGAGCGAGATAATTCCCCCTCGATGACTCGGTCATCATCAAAGATAAACACGTATTTAAACACATTTACTCGTCGCATCAAATGAATAAATAGAAAAAAAGCAAAAGCAAACAATTACAGAAAGCTATTTAGTATAAAAAAGGAATCTCCGAAATTCGAAAGTCACCTTCAAGAGCTCCAATCGCATCCAATTTATATAAGAATATATATGTAATTACTTCTAAAAACTGCAGTATTTCGTTTGAAGCTCGTTTGAATTAAAGATCTGACACAGTTTTGCATGCAGGCCCAGCTGTGCGTGGCCTAGCGTGACTTCTCTATAGACTTGTAACGAATTTGTTGTTTATTTTTACCTTTCAGTACAAAGTATTCTTTCGTTTCAGTTATTATGAACAAACCTCTTTATTTATTTGTATTTTCAATGCAAACACGGCTCAAAACATAAAATTACAATTAAAAAATTAACCCAAACCGTATCTCCCGCTTACAGAATCTTCACTTATAACTAAAGTTAATTATAAATATATATAAATAAATTATAACAATATTAATTTATAAACAAAAACTATACGTACGTATACTAAAAAGAAAAAGAAAAAAAAAA
>JAEIIJ010001435.1:0-10070 GCA_018904815.1 Drosophila ogumai
CCAAAAATGCACTAAATTCAATTCGGAAAAAGTTGTTTTGTTCGTTTTTCTACGGTTAACTTTAAATATATTTTTACCAGCCAGCTACCAGCCATAAAATTAAATCCAAAATATATCTACTTACTTAATATACCTAATCATTTGAAAACTTAATATATTTCCTCAAAAAATATTTAATAAAATCTAACCTTCCAATGAAAGTTAAAAAACTAATATAATATTTAAGTTTACGAAATAAAAGAAAATTCCCCTTAAAAACCCTTAAATCCCTTAGAAAATTTCAAAGAGCCCTCTAAAAATAGAACAAAAACCAAATAGAGCTTAGAGGATAAAAACATTTAGCAAGATTTTAACCAAGATCAAAGCTACCGCCGTGGCGCGAAACCTCTCACCTCTCTCCGCCTTGACCCAACCCGGCGTATGAGTGATTATTTTGAAGGGCCCAATTATAGTCGATCGCCTTGGGAGAGTCTGTCTGCGTGTAAATCCCACTGAGCTGATGCTGATGAAGCTGATGCACTCCGGAGTAGGGTGCCTGGACCCCTAATAAGCCAACCAGCACATCAAAGGCACACACACACCCCCACACACACACACACTCGCAGAGAGAAGTCATAACCCAGACGCTCAGACACATATGCAAAGGGGATATGTGTATTACCCTTACGTATTTAAGCCGCTTGCCGAACGCGCAAATCCAGTAGGGGAAAATCGACTTTTATTCAATATACACTCAAAAAATCAACTCGAGAAAAAAGGGGGCAGTGAGAGGGTGAGGCAGATAGGGAAGCAATATGCGAGTATAAATGTGCAAATCCACCAGTGCAACAGCAACAGCTGCTGCTGCTGCTGCTGCTGCTGCTTTTCCTTCCCCCTCTCTGCATTCGCTGGCATTTACATTTAAGCTGATAAGCAAAAGTGCCTTCTACCTTCGCCTTTTCCGCATTTTCCCCAGATTTTCTCCCACCTGAGCGTTAAGTCTTGAAGCCTTGAAGTGCGCCCACACACACACTCCCACTCGTGTGCCTATATTCGAAGCGCGAAGAATTGTTTGCCGAGAATGTCGCAAGTTTATGAAATCGCGTGAGCTGGCAGCCAGGAATTTACATTTGACGCACGCACTTTACATTATTAATGCCGCGAGCAGAGGCAGAAGCAGCGAACAACAACAACAAAAAAAAACAACAAAAAACAAAACCAAAAACTCAAGTTTCAAGAGTCTCCAGACTTTTGATTCAAAACATAAATACCCTTGGCTTTGTTTTGTAATTTAAAGAGTTGGGAAAATGCTTTAAGGTTTGCTAAAAGGGTTTAAAGCAAGCCAAGGGATATTTATTTTTTAGAGATTCTAATAAAAATATAGGAGAGAAAAGTCTTAGCTTTAAGGGATATTTAAGTATTTTTAATATGATATAAAAATATTTAATTTAATACTTTAGTATTTAGCTTTAATTTAAACAATTAAATCAAATTATTGAACGAACTAAAAGCATAGATGAAATGGTAAAAAAAAAACATTAGTAGTTATTCTATAGCTTTTAGATACCATTATTTATATTTGAACTAAATTAATTACATTTTAATTTTAAATTTAAGCTCATATATTACCTATATTTCTAGCTATTTTTCCTAATAAAAAGGTTTACTTTAACCTAAAGACATAATTATTTCCCCCCCTAATTTCTAAAACCTTTAACTTCATTCAAAAATTGAAAACTCAAAAAACCAGTTTTACTTTAAAAGGGTATAAAAATTAGACCAAGTAAATGGGTATTTCCCTGTGTTTACAAGTGTGTGTGGAAGTAGGTGGGCTTGGGTGTTACTTTGGGTGGGAAAATGCTTCAGCCATTTCGCAAATGTATCGCATTTCCGAATGTGTGTTTGCATTTTTACGCTTCGCTGGGAATTTTCCAATTTTTGCTGCTAATATTTATTAATCAAGTAATAGCTACACTTGAGTGTGTTGTGTGTGTGTGTGCCTGTGTGTGTTCGCTTGATTTTTGCACGAAAAATTGATTGGAAATTTATAAGCTAAACTTTTTCCACTGTTTGCTTTTGTTTGCGGCTCACGAAACAAACTTTTTTCAATGTTGGTGTGCGGTTTTCCCTCCCAGTTTTTTATACATTTTTGTTGGCTGCCATTTGCAGCACTTGAAAAGGTCGCCGCAGATGGCAATGTATGGAAAATTTTTCAAATATTGAAATTCAATTTTTCTCTATATTTTTTTTTTGGGCTCCTAGTAACCTTTGGCAGCTCCCCTAGATGTCTGTCAAAGTCCGGCTAGCAAGGCAGGAAACGTTTTGAATCATTCTCAGTACTAACCTTGTATGGTGAACACCAGCCTCTCTAACTAAAAAAAAAATATAGAAATAAAAAGTGAGTTTTAGAAAGTGAAAAAAAAAAAATATCGAAAAAAAAGTGAACGAAAAATTCTAAACCAAAAAGTGAAAGCCAAAAACAAAAACTATTTTCAATCAACAATAATTGTGAACATTTTCTGGCTAACCTTTCTAATTTTTGCGTCTTCCACAGCCTTGTCCTCGGACGAAAGGCGTATATTATATTTATAAAACCAAAGCCTGATGATGAATAAAATGAAAATGATGAACCTATTGATGATTTTTGGGTGTAAGTATGCTTGAATTTAGGTTTCTGTATACCAATTAACCCTGCTTTTCTTCCCCAGTTACCCTTATGCTTCTTATGCAACCTGGTCTAGGCAATGTCCTTCCATTTCACTCCATGAATTTGATTAATGCCACCGATGCTCCTGCCGGCGGAAAGACTACTAATGGCACCACCACCGCCGCCATAACCACCGCCACCACTCCCATTGTCACCACAGTAAAGTCCATGACTACAAAAATGGCAACCAAGAAGGAACAGACCACCACCACTACTGCTTCCGGTAAGTCAACCACTGCCGCCGGCCCCCATAAGGATCCGGGTTATATGGGATATATGGACAGTCTGCTTAACTTGGAAAATTCCATGAGACGCAAATACAAGAAACGTCGCGCTCACGGAGCTCCACCCACCAAGGCTCCACTGGGTGGGTCGATTGTGGCCCAGCCTTTCATGTACTACAACATGGCACCACCCCGCATGGAGGCAGCTAGAATTGACCTGGAGCTAAGCTATAAACCATCGCACAAATCGCATGAATTGGCCAAGGAGATAGGTGATGCTGATGGTGGTGCCACCTCGAAGCACCACAAAGCCACTGTGCCGCCGTTAATCGAAATGTTGAGCAAGCCGCAGCAGCACCCGGACATGCCTCCGATCATGGAGTTCCTGCACGGCATTGTGGACTTGGTTATCAACAGCAGCAGCAGCAATGCCAAGGATGGCAATGAATCCAAGCCGATTGGTTACTTCAACAAGACCGTCTCGCCAGATGGCAAGCATTTGCTCAAGGAATTTGGACTGCTCTCTCCCAACATGAAGATCAAGGGAATCCAGCAGGAGACCAACTATGGAATGCCCTCGGATCAGGATACCTATGAGGCCTTGCAGGAGGTTTTGGGACCAGCTTTCAAGCCGATGAAGATGTCCAAGAAAATGGAGCAGCAGCAGCACCGCCAGTTAAAGCAGCAGCATTACAAGGAGTTGCAGCATTTGAAGGAATTGCAGAAGCAGAAGAAGCAACAGCATCGCCGCGAACCCCAGCTGGGAATGTATCCCGATTATGAGTTGTTACCCAGCGGCATTGACATGGCCTTGCGCAAGAACTACGAGATGATTGACCGCCTTCTGGACGATCTCGAGCAGGAGGACGACTTGTTGCAGGTGATCAAGGATGCTACTAAGCAAATAACAGACCAAACAATCCAACTGACCAACGTCTTACAGAATAAGAACCATCAGCCAATGGAGGAGCTCGTCGTGAGCTGTCCGATTCACCATGAATTCCATGCCGATCGTTATGGCGATATATTCGAGGAGGATGTGGTCGATGTGGGCGAATGCGAGGCAGTCAAGATTCAGGATTAATCTGGGGGCTTAAGGGATACTAATATCTTGCTCTGCATTCAGGGCACTTTCCATTCAGGGTTTTCACGGGTTTTCACAAAATTGTTAGGTTTCCTTAAGTTTTTTTCTCACCGGTTTTCATAGCCTCTGCTGCCCACCCCGCAATTGTTTTTCTTTTTCGGTCAGACAAGGGGAAAGTCGGCCTTAAATTGTTTGCATTTCTTGAAGTTTTAAAATTTTTGGGATATTAACAAATTAATTTTGAAAGGGAGCGCTAAATAAATTAAATACACACACCCAACTGGCAAAGGATTTATTATTGGGAGAAAATTCTAAAGGTAATCCTTAACCCTGAAATAAATTTCAAAGCTGGAAATTTCCCCAAGAAACTGCACTCTCGCCTTAACCTTGATGGAAACTGTTGTAAAGCTCACAAGGTTGCATAACAAATAAACCTTCGGGAATGCCATTATCCTGCAGATTGGCCATTGTTACCAACTCTCCTTTTCTAGGAAAAATATCAAACTTTCGCTCCAATCGACACTGACTCCCTTGGGTCCGCTTCATCCTGCTGTTTGTTCCCTTGAAGTTCACTTCGCCTCGCCTTCGTTTTCATTAACAAAATCGATTTCCTACCTTGAAATGTCCTGCGGGGGAAGCTGGGTAAAATTGATATGCCGAGTGCGACAGTGCAGCCAAACGAGCAAACAAATCCAACAGGAGGCTAAGGACGAGGCTTGTAAGGTTGTAAGGATGTAAGGATGTAGGGATGTGGAATGGAGCCGAAAGGCACAAGTTTCTGAGGGCTGGCAGTGGCACAGAGCCACAGCTAAATGCTGCTAATTTCGTATACAATAAAACTAATGTAAATTGCCACTTGACGTTCACTGGGCGTGTAAGTGTGTGCCAGAGTATGTGCGAGTGTTCGGTGTGTGTGTGTGTATCACATAGACATTAAATGGGGCACATAATGTGCTGGGAGTCAGGAATCCAAGAACTGAGAACGAAGAGTTGGATACTGAGAAGCGAGAACTGAGCCCTGGGAGAAGTCACTAGCCCGAGCTAGTGTCATGGGTGCTGCTCGACCATCAACATAAATACAAATTTGCTTCACAAATCCAAGTATATAATCTATATAAACTGCAGGGAGAGAGTGCCAGTACATCTACATGTGTGGAAAAGCGGAAAAGTGCAACGCAGCATTCGTAAAATTGCGTAGCTAGTAAGACTTTCAAGTGGCACTGGGAAAAATCAACAATAAAACAAGGATTTTGTATAAAAAAAGTGGATGAAATTCAAGAAATTAAAGAGCAAGGCCTAGGTATTTATTTTTATAATTTAAAGAGCTATTTATAAAACAAAAAATTTGCCTAAAATTAAGGTTAATAATTCGAAATTATAATACTTAAAGAAAACACCAAGCCAACCTTGTTTTTTCTTTTTACTACAATCTCCCCTTAAATAAGCCATAACTTTATAGCAAAACATTAACTATAATGACAGCCATTGGAAAAATCTTAAGCTGACATTTCCTTTGCTCGGTGCACTCGGTGGCACTGCCAATGTCCCTGGGGTGTTAACTGGAGTGTAAATGCGAATGTATGTGCAATTCATGCTGGTAAGTGACCAGGCTCCCCCTTGTGCCAGCCACCACTCGCCCTCGCATTTATATTTATTTACAAGTGTAAATAATAAATATACTGCTGCCAGCCAAGGTTCTTCCATTGAAAGTGCATTAACTTTCGTCATACATACATAGTGGTGGCGTCTTTAAAATCGTACGCAATATATAATATAAATAAAATGTCCTGTTTTGACATTTTCAAGGAGATTCTTCGACGAGGCTGACAGGCAGACAGACGGCGACCACTTTCGCTAATCTCTTTGCTTTTGGAAATTTATGGCTTCATTATGAGGACGAACAAAGAAGACGACGACGACGAGCGTTGCCAGGACATTGCCACTCTTCTGTCAGTCATCCTGTCATCCTGGCTCCTTGCCGTTCTAGTTGTTATTGTTGTTATTGTTGTTGTTGTTGTTAATGTTATGGTTGTCATTTGGCAGCTTGTAATTACGTTCGCCACAAGTTGTTGGCAAAAGTTGTAATCTAGATTTCATAGTCCAAAGGCGACAAGCAACAGGATCAAATTCAATTGAACTGTTTGAGTCAGCAAAAGTCAAATCAAAAGGATACGCTGCTGGGTTCTTTAAAGCGTCATTAAAGTTGGCAAAAGTCTGTGGGACATCAACAAGGCTGTGTGGGTGTGTGTCGATGGGGGAAATTCTAGGGAAAATTACTGCCATATAAATTGCAAAATCATTTTTATATCCATCCTTAAAGTAACTCACAATTTCCCCCATTTAACTAGCCTGGCCCAGTCGTTGGCCCAAAAGTGCTTAATCCTCAATTCAATGGCCATAAATTTTCCAATTATTCATTGACTTTGGAATGTGCCTAATTTAATCGGAACTTCAACCTGTTGCTAGTTGGGACCCCATTTAGGGGTGGTTTAATTAAATAACTACATATTTGGGTTTATTTCAATTGTTGGAAAGCTTACTTTTATTTGTGTTTATTGCTAGTTATTTGATTTTAATTTGGTGCTTAATTTATAACGTTTTTAATAAGGGATAATGGTTGTAAAATTAATGGGTTATTTTTATTTTAATAGGAATTAAACTATTTAGTATTAAAAACTAATTGTTTGTTATTTATTAATTATATGATTATTAAAATAAATCTGGTAAACCTAAAAGGGCGCTGATACTAAGTTTAGTAGCTCTTGCACTCGGTGTCTTTGATATTTGTAAATAAATAGCTAAATCGCCTTTGTTATAAACTGTATTTATATATATTGTTAATTTTTTTATTTATATTTATAATAATTTAAAACAAACTTGGCTTCCAACAAGATTAGTAGCTCTAGCTCTTATGTTAAAGTCTTTAAGATATATGGAATCTATGGCTTAATCGACTGGGATGTTGAAACGTCTATATTAAATTATAAATTAATTTTTTACATTTTTTTTAATTATTAAAATAAACCTTGGTAGGCCTATTAAGAGGATGTCACCAAAGTTAAAAACCGTACCTCTTGTAATCTCTCATATCTAATGTCTCTACTCATCTGCTGGTGCTGAACAATATATTTAAGTGTGAATTATATCCCTAGCATGTTTCTTTAAAAAAATATAATACGTAGTAAACAAATTTTCTGGCAAAGAATAATCATAGCTGCTCCAAAAGTGCTGCATGTTTTTAACCCAAAAATCTCGCACCTTTAATCTAGCATTAATTTCTCATAGCAAAACCCCTTAAATATTCATTAGCCAATTAACCCGGCTCAAAGTCCGTGAAATGTTCAATATTTAAGAGGCCATCGTTTAACTTTCAGCCTCGAATCCCGGCCCCTCTCCTCAACCCCCTCCTTTTATTTTTTTTGTTCTTACTTCACACCGATGGCCCTTTTGCGGCTATCATACATGGCGTATGCGACATGTGACAACAGAATTATGCAAATTTCAGTGTCACCTTCAATTGCATACCAACCGCACAGCACATGCCACACACTCGCCGCACACACGCCGCAAAATACACACATTGGCAAAGCCAAGAGTGACGGCGGGGAAAAAGCGTTGATTATTTTGCTTGGCAAGAGCCCGGGAGTGGGTGTGTCTGTGTTTCGATAAAATAACTCAAATACTTGCTGAGCGATGCAGCAAAAATCGATAAGCAAATAAACAACATACATCAAAGCGGCTTAAATGCTAGAAAAAGTCTATTTAAATTGTCAACAACACAGGCCCTCCTCAAGTGGAGTGTGTCCTTAAAGTGTGCCTCCTCTGGCGACTGTGCGTGTGTAATTGAGTCATGTGTTTGTTGCTATTGTTTGCTCGTTTCCTAAGTCAAATTTATATCAACGCACTTGCCAGTATTGCAAGCTAGTAAAACCGCAAAAACAGAGGAAAACTTCCACTGGCAGTGTTGCGTGCAAGTTTTACAAGTGAAAAACTTTGCTGTCAGAGATACTTTATGTGCAAATTTTTGGTTTGGCAAGATACACAATTCCCCACAGAGACGCACACACCACACTCACACACCCTCTACACTCTGCTACATGGTCAGCAATTTTGCTTGTTGCCGTTGTCAGCTGACAAGTCATTTGCATGCACACACGCAGCAGTCGAACAAATACGCAAACAGAGTCCAACCCAAAAAAAAAATAAGGAAAAAATTCCAAGCTGAGAAAATACTCACAAAAAATGCCTTCGAGTTGAAACAACGACTACTGCAGCAACTACTACAACAACAACAATTCGGCCACACCCCAGTTAGCATATAAATCACATTGTAAAAGACAAATTGAAAGATGTTGCTGCGGGCCAGTCGCCTGTCGTTGCCCCAATCCCAAGCAATTAACATGCGCACACACAGAGAGTGCATTTAAAGGTCTATGCCAGGCCAACCAGGCCTCCTCCTCTCCTAGATATACCCAAAAAACACACACACCAGAGTGCACAGTGGGAAAAAAGTACAAGGCTTTATGGTGTTGCGTTTTTCTTAAATAAAACTTTTAGGAAAAAAGGGAAATCATTGCTGACATTGCCACTATTAAGTAAATTTGTAAATCAAAATCAAAATCAGTATTATATCGAAAATATCATAGAATTTCATAACTATTTGCTTTGAATTTTATTTGAGTTTTATAAGATTTTATTAAAATTTTACTAGTATTTTATAAGAGTTTCATTAGAATTTTATTTGAATTTTATTCGAATTTTATTATAATTTTATAAGAATTTTGTTACAATTTTTTCAATAATATCGCGCGTAGTAACATATATATTTTAATATATTAAAAAAATTTACTAAAATAAACCAATATTCCTAGATTAAAATTGGTTAAATCTTTCTCTTAATCATTCCCCAAACTCAACATAATATTCATCAAATCTCAAGCCATTCCTGTGTTGCTTTCCCCTTTCAGCCACGCCCATGGATCCCGGCGAATGATGAACTACCCGACCCGACTGCGGCACTTAACTAACCCCCACATCGCCCCCTTTGGCCCCCAATGAGAGCAACAATTAAATGTCAAGTCTCCTGATTAATCCTAATGCCAGGCAGCCAGGCAGGCAGGCAGGATCCCGGGGCAAGGGGAAACTCCTAGATGACCACAGTGTTGTCAGGCCGACTACGTTGTCTCCGTGGAAATTCAATTTTGCAAGGCAATTACCGGCCACAGTGGCCAATGGCTATGATGGCCAATATCCATAGAACGAATCACAATAAATGGTTATGGGAAAATCGTGGCATTTCGGGGGAAAACCCTCACGATTTGCATGCATAAACAAGGATCATCGAAGAGCTAAGCATTATTTACTGTACCAACAGCAGCAGGACTTGGGCGGACAATAATACCATTGACTGGCTTAGGGCCAGCAGCAGCAGGACTCTCAGGACATACCAATTTGAGTGCCAGGACAATGGCAAAAACATTTAAATGCGAATAAAGTAAAGTTGTCTTCGAGCCGGGGCGATAAGCGGCATCTTTATTGTTTATTAGAAATGATTATTATTAATATTCTCGCGCACAATGAGAATTTAGCTAAGCGACAGAGTGTGCGGCGCTTGTTTTCCACACACTAATTTCTCATTTCCCTGGGCACTTAATGAGTTTTCCCCCAGGTGTCCTCAGGCAGATTAACAGATTGTCACCATGGGTCTTAAAAATCCCGCCTGGTCAAAGGACATTTTCCTCTCGAATGTGGCTCAAACTCAATAAGAAAATATGTCAAGCTGGTTGGCAGGACAACGCTTAAGCTGCCACGTAACCCCACCACCCTCGGTGGGGGGATTTTCCATATTTTTCCCGAGGTTTAGAAACTTGGCTGCCAACTTTCTTCCGTTTTCCATTAATTTTTTTTTTTTCTTTTGCCACGTTTACTAAGTGCATTTTAATTTGTCTTTTATGAAGATGGTAGTTTGGATCCTGGTCACCATATTTTTTACTCTTCATTGTGCCGTGCATATTTTCCTCAGCTCGCCTTTCCCGGCCATCGTCGCTGTCAGTGCAGCAAATTACAACAAATTAAA
>JAEIIJ010001436.1:0-22609 GCA_018904815.1 Drosophila ogumai
TTTAATTATACATATAATATTATAATTTAATTATGACTTTTTCCGTTGCAATTATTTTTATTTGTTTTCTGAAAATTGTGAAGTAAAAACAATTATTATTAGGAATAAGTCCAAATAATTTAAATATCAATTCTTAAATGAAGTTAATTTAAATATATTTAAATATTAAGAATAATGGTTTCCCTTTCGCATTCTCAGTAGGATTCTGTTAAAGCATCCAGCAAAATTCCAAGAATTTTATTGTTAAGTCTCACCGATAATGGCTCAATGTTTGTGTAAACTTCGCAAGTAATCTTTCCATGTATTTATTATTTATGTATTATTCAATCGAAATAAAGAGTCAAAAACGACAATAAGAGAGTGGTTTCCCTGGAAATAAATATTTCTCTTAATCCGAAACCTCTCTGCTTGCGTGATTTGTTATAATTTACTATATATAGTATATAGATTGTGGGACGCTTTTCCATATCAATATCAATTAATAATTCACCTTACTTTTTACATCTTTATTCCCATATACATTTATTTATTTTAAGTTTACAAATTACAAATAAATTATATAAACTCCAAGCAGGGATCTTTTAGTTTAGCAACGTGTAGGAGACATATAGGAGGAATGTAGAGAAAATACCGATGAACGGAACATTTTCTCCGGCTGATGAGGCCTTATTATTATTTTTCTTAGCGGGTTTGCAATTGCATTCATCGGTATCGTCATCAGAGTCATCTTTGGGCGAATTGGTATCCGGGGGAGCCATGTAAGTGTCGTCTTCATCCTCATTGCAATCGCAGGTATGTTCTATTTTACCATTTTTGATAGACGAGATGAATCCCTCAGCCAAATGGTATACTCCTGACCAGGCCTCACTTGCCCGGTTAAACTCTAGGTAAAAAGCCATGGAAATTCCCTGATCATAGGCGTAATCCAAGCTCGTTCCTCCAACTCCCTTGTACTTCACTGGCACGCTGTGGCTATACTTTGACTTTGTTTCATTGAATATCCTTTCACTGGCGTACTGAGCTAGCCAGGCGAGTGAGTCATTATTTTTCGTAGGTTTTCTAGATGAATATTATTTAATAAGCATGCAGTTTCCAAGGGAAATATATGTGTTACATACCCTTCGTAGACATATGGATAAAAGATGTTGGACGGGTTCTCAGTGTGCAGAGATATGTAGATAACCTCCTTGTTATCCTTCACCAGTTCTTTCATTAGCTTCCCAAGGGCCGAGGTTTCGGGCTCACTGAAGGGCTCCTTTCCGCGATAGTTAGGGCTCCAGGTCATATTTGAGTTATTCTTCGTCTTATCCCAGTTGGAATCAAAGTTCCGGTTTAGGTTGACCCCAGTTTCACCCCCATTCGGTAAGCGATTCTTCTGCCATACGTTGTTATTATTAGACAACGAATACTCATATCCATCAGGATTAACCATGGGCAGAATGTACCAATCGCTCTTCTCCAAGAAAGTGTTTTTTTCTGTCACCAGCTCATGGATCGCCTTCAGGGCCACCGTCGTTGTGATCCACTCATTGCCATAGATGGCCGCATCCAAAAGGATTGCTTTCTTCGGGCCATCAATCTTATTATTGGACACTTTCACCTTGTAAACTGAATGGTGGCTCACGCCCGTCTGTGCCAGCTCCTCAAAATGCATCTTATTACTGAAGGCCTGACTCATGTCCTGCAGGTACGACACCATCTCCGGGTACGTATAATATTTATCCAATTTCGGCTCATGGCCACTGGGCTGAATGTGGGCATGAGCAGTCGCCACTGCGAGGATCAAGAACACTGCCCACCACATTTTGAACTGAGTTTATCTTAGCTTCATTGCCCAGTTTTTATAGCTTTTTCTTGGGCGATAAAACATGCGTAATGATTTGTTCTGAACTTAAGTCGAGACAGGCACGCTGAAAATACCATTTTTTCCGAAGAAAGCAAACCTTTTTATAGTTACGGAATGTCCAGTGAATAATATTATGACGAAGAAAAAATTACTGCAATTATCGTGCTAAACTCTGTTGAATAATATTCTTGATTATTAAAAATAAAAGTTTGATTACGGCCTTTACTATTGAGTTAATTTTTTCCCAGGCCAAGACACAAGTAAAGAAACTTGAATGTTAAACAAGTTTTCACCATTTCTGGCATTCCTGCACTAGGACTTTATCTCGCTCTGTGGCTTTGCCATTTTGCGGCTTAAAAGGCCATTAAAAAAATGTAATTATGTTGATAAATACGTCTTACTGGGCAATTTTGCATTTTTATTTTGCCAACTTGCCTGTGGACGATGTCCTGCCAGGATGGATGCCGGGGAGGGAGTAAACTTTAGCCGCAAACAGCAAAATAAAAACAACAACTGACGGCTCGGCCTTTCTTCGTCTGCCTCTCTCTCACTCGCTTTTTGTTAGCTGTTTCAACTTTTTAGCCAACAAATTTACTTGCCTTGGCTGGGAAAATATTTTATCATTGCGCCTTTCAGCGCTCAAGTGGCGGACAGAAGAGGTTTCCCGAAAAAAAGGATGAGATGGAGCCAGGATCCCTCCCTCCAGGATTCCAGACTTTTGCATTTAAGCGGAGTTTATGGCTTCATTTTGCAAATTGTGGCCTCTTGCTCACTTTTTCCATTTTCCCTCGGAGTTCGTTCTTCAGAAAAGTTGCTGGCCCTATTCCTGGTAATCATTTTGGCCATTACTCTGATGGCCAGCTAATGAAGCTATCATTTCGAGAACTAAAAGAGAAAAAAGAGCCCGGACACAAATTGATTATTGACTCCGGCCGATTGAGAGCTTACCAGAGTCCTCCTTCGGCTTCAGATTTTTCTTGGCTTTTGCAAAATTAATGAGGCTGCAAAAATTTGATTTCAATTTTCCGATTACGCCACTCGAACGCAGTTGTCAATGTGCATAATTTACGAGGATGGGGATGCGGAGGGGGGAAATCTTATTAGCTCATAAGCCACGCCAGTTGATGGCGGCGGCATCCTTGCCAATGTCCTGCCTTGCCCTGCTCTTGGGCTCCTTGGGATTGCCATGCGAGTCACGTAGCTCCCATGTCCGATTTTTAAGTTTGCGCTGCACAAATCACGTAGCCCCTTCCCCTTTCTCGGAATATACTGGGATCACGGACGGGAGCAAGGACCACAGCTAATGTCCTGCTTCAGGCTATTTGTAGTGTGCACTTTCTGTGGATTTTTATGATTTGTTTACGCTGCCTGCGAACGTGAGTGATAAGCGGCGAGTGAACCGCAGGCATTACAAGGATCCAAAGGATTGAAGGCCTGGGCCAAGTGCTTGGAAAAGGACACGATTTGCGATGGGATAACTTGAATTATGTGTAAGTACTTCGGGCCGGGTAATGTTTCCCATAATGGCACAAATGATGATGTGAGAATTCGAATTCCTAAAATCTGGGTTTGGATGTTATCGAGGTTAGAGAAATATAAAAGTCCTTTGGACTTGTAAATTCCTTTTGTTTTCTTTTTTAATAAATTTAAAATTTATTATTCTTTAAGACTGTTGATTGATTAAAAACTTTTCATATATTTTAAACACAGTTTTAAATACAAAACATAGTTAACAACTAGAGGCAGGACTCCTTAGAAACCGTAGTGTGTGCCGAAGCCATCGAAGCTCATATGGGACACTGTCTCCGCTGGAGAATAGTGGATTACCGCGGGCTGGTGGCTGAGGTGGGCGGGCTGGTGATACACAGAGGGACTCTCCACGTGGGCAGTTTGGTGGTAAACCGCCGGAGCCTGGACATGAGCGGGCTGGTGATAAGTCTGGACCTGAGCAGGCTGATGATAAGCCACTGGAGTATGGACAGGAGCAGCCTGTTGGTATACCGGAGCTGCCTGGGTGAACAGATGAGCTGGCTCTGGCTGGGAGTGCTGTGTGTAGACAGGAGCTGGAATCGAAACTGGAACAGGAGCCGGGGCATAGCTGATAGTCTTGGCCACCGCCGGCTGGTAGACATTGTTGCTGATCCTCGTATCCTGCTTGTGCACCTGGGAGAAGGGCGTGGCCACGGACTTGGCATAGTGGGAGACGGTGCCATCGAAGCTGCGCACCACATTCGACTGGGTGTGGGCCACAGCGTGCTCATCGCCAGTGTAGCCATAGCTGATGCCCGCCGGGGCAATGATTCCCGCCCAGGTGGGAGCCAGCAGGAGAAGCAGAGTGGAGGCAACGCCTAGGATCTGGAAGTGGGCCATGTCGAGGTCGGTACTGTGTTGAGCAAGTGGAGCAACTGTGCTGACTGACTCAGATGGCGGGCCATATATAGAAGACCTGACCACCGCAATGCCAATTACTCATAATCGGCCGCAAAGCGAGCTCCGCAAACGTGTTTCGGTTTTCGGCTTTTGGCTGGCTTTGCGTGACTTTCAGAAATCCATTTCTCTAACCCGCGATCGTGGCAAATCAATTTACAATTGCCCGGCTCCAAGTGACAGCCAGTCGGATCGGATCGGATCGGATCGGATCGGATCTGGAGAAGGGCGTGTCGTCGACCCACTTAAAAGTGCCCAAGACCCGGCCTATTCATTGCATAACCCTCTGTAGCCTGTGTTGACTATGTTACCTGGCACCGGCCTTAGCTGAGGTCTCTGCACTTGCCGCACTTGCTCCACATTCCACGGATGTGTGGCTCAGATGATGATAGCAACTTACAGTCCAGCGCTGAAGTGCCATCAAGTGGCCCGAACATATTACGGCCAGCGCAATTTATGGCCCATCGGAGATGCATTAACGGGGCAGCCAAATTGTTAATGCATTCGCTCCTCCGTCTGCCGCTCAAGCCTTTCGATTCGAGTGTTTCTCTGCCCCGTAAAGGTATTCAAGTAAGTGTGGGGACTTTGCATCTTCTTGGATCAACGGTGACGACAATGAAGCATCAAGAGTCAGGCCATCTACTGTCAGCTGGGCTTTTTGGAGTTAAAAAGAGTGAACTATTTCATGATTATTGCTGAATATTAATGAATAGGATTTATAAAAAAAATTGTTATTTAAAAAGTGTACTTTCAATTAATAATAATTAAACAACTTATTATTTTTAAAAAGACAACATCTTCAAGTTTATTCCACATTTGCTGTTGTTTTTATAATTAATTTGTTTCAAATTGCAACGAATATCAATCAAGACATGGTATTTTCCTGAAGAAAATAAAGTTTATTTTTATTTAAGTCTTCTGGACAATACTACAATAAATATTTAGTAAGGTAAAAAGGGCACTAGATAGATTTCAATTATTAAAATAATAAATTAGATGAGTGGCTTATCTTTTAACATTAAAAAAGTATAAGTAAAACACAATTTGCTCTTATTTTAAACTTTCCAAAAATAAAATGCCAATTTACAAAGGCAAATTAGGTCTTAAATATTATTAACAAACTCTGATTATAATTGTTTTATATTATAGAAGTTAATACCATAAACTTCACACAAATATAAACCCCTTTAATAGTGTAACCTAGTCGAACCGAACATAGTAACAGATGCTGCTTTGTTCGACTTGAATGGCTAGGTCTCCTCTAAAGTTCCCCATTTCCGTTTCCGTTTCTTACTCTATGGACCGACACTCGACTTGAAGCTACAGCTAAAGTTGCTTTATTGATGCGAATGCCTCTCTTTGGTCCTGCCGCTCGTCCATAAAATCGTTCAGCTCGCAATTGAGTCATAATTCAATTGGCAAACGTCAAGCAAATGTTGTTAACTTTCCAAACGAGACAGAGACACAGGCAGAACGAGATGGATGAACCGACCGGACATCCGGTTGGCAAGTGTTGGGCACATTGTTGCCTGGGAAATCCTGGGAAAGTGACACACACACACTCGCAAACAGCGAATAGCATCGACATCGGTGCCGAATGTGATTACGATTACATCGATTGCAGGGCCGAGAAGTTGAGAAAGTCACCTTTGTTGGTTCCACTCGATACGTATCTTTATTGTGGGGATTAAGGATCAGAGAGAGCGAGTGGGGGTCCGTGTGTGTCCATTATGGTCCTTATGAAATTTGGCACATAAATTGTATTATTGCATTTATGCTTGATTTTATTTCCCCAACTCTCGGCTCTGCTTTTCTTTGCTGATTGTGTTTGAGTGTTGAATTGGCTTTCGCATTACTTTTGCTTCATTTTCCTTTTCCTTTCTTTTTTTGGCCCTTAAGTGGATTCGTCTTCGTTTACGTCTGCTTTGTCGTCTGACTCAAGTTAACGTTTTATTGAACCGACAGGACTCACATGTGAGTGCTTACATTTCAACGGTTTCCTGCCGCTTCAGCTCGTGCGCCAACGCAATTTGAACTTCAATTAGCTGCATTTGGCCATGGCTAATAAACGCTGCTTAACCGTAGTCCGCTCTTCGCCCTGCGCTCCTCGTGCCAATATACAATTACAAATGACGCGTCAGGGCCAGGCCGAAAGTCAATTACCAAGGTACATGGCAACTAAATACGGAGTTATAATTTATAAATATTTTTTATATACAATTTAAAGGTCTTCATAAAACCTTTCAAGGCTTAAAATAAGTTTTTTTTTTTAGGCTTGAAATAACCATAACAATAACCATAATTTACCTTTTATTGTGCTGAGAGCTTATTATTTACCTAAATTTCACTCAGAACTTAGATTTATATGTTAACAAATCTAGTTTTTCTCTGTGCACTTGACAGCGAAAAGAAAGAAAAGTAGCATAAAAGCCCGCGCCTCGTTGGCTAATTGGAATTGAAACATAAATTAAGCGTCCAATTCGATGGCGAAGACGGCAGAATGCAACTAAAACTTTACGACTTCTTCACTTTGGCCAATTCCGAGCACAACTTCCGCATTCACGTGCCGCGTTCTGCACTTTTACGTTTTGTCGTAATCCCCGCCAATTACGATACTAGTAGTTCGCCACTACTAACTGCTGTTGCATCCACATTGACAGCTTAGATTAAGTGTTGACTATAAATTGGAACGGTTAGTTGGCGGTGGTATTTATGAGGCCAGTGCAGTTGCCATTTGGCAGGTCGAAATTATTTACTGGCAATTACAACTGGCTTTGAAAAAAGTTTTTGTTTTTGTTCCATTTGTTCATATACACTGGTTCATTTAATCATGTCAGAGCGCAATTTAATCATGATGCTACTTTTTGGCCTGATTTAGGGACAAAATGGATCGTCATTTGGGAAAATGAGAGTACAGAGTATGTCAGGTGTTACGACAGAGACCTCTTGAAAATTTTATTAAAGCTGCAACGGATAGTTCACTATGATACAAAATATTATACAAGAAAAACACAAGTTAAAACTGAATTTATTACCTCTTTTAGGCACCTCTTTGATGCTTTTTAAATAGATTTCGTTGACAAAAAAATTTATAAATTTATTTCCAATATTTACTATTCCAATAATTTGATATAATTTATATTAAAAATAAAATATATACACATACATGTATTTCTTGGCTCTAAAGGTGCATTAGTTTTCTCAAATAACTACTTATTTATTCTAACTACTTTGTACATTTTTGAATAGAAGTTTTATTTCAAATTTCTCGATTTAAAAGCAAAATATTTTCTAGATATTTTTTTTCCTTTAAAAAACTTTATAATAAGTAGAGCATAAAACTAGGTTATTTTCCGAATTTTAATTTAAGAAACCACTTTATAAGCACACGGGTTAAATTCCGCTAAGAAACCAGACGTTCCTTGGTGTTATATTGCCAATCAGCTGCCCACTTCACCCCCAATTCTCAGCCCCCTGCCACCGCAAGGACAGCTCCAGCTCCATTCCTACACCTCCACTCCATTGAATGCCCGAGCTCCTTCGCTCTCGGTGCTTTATGGCACAAAGGGGACTTGGCTTCAATTTTCTTTATACAGCTTGATTTAATTTGACGTGAGACTTGCTCCTGGGCCCTGGTCTTGACCAGACCGAAATTAGAAACGGAATCGTGCAGTGCGGGGTTGGACGAATCCCATTCGGAGCAAAAGCAATTGCAGGTTACATTCCGGAAGGAGAAACATTCAAATGCCGCTTAATGAAAATATGAACAATTGGAAAAAGCAAATGTCATTTGCCAGCTGCCAGGCACACGGACCTCCGGGGGTGGCTGATCTGCCCGATTGATATAATTTCATTAAGCGACTCTCGCCCCTCAAAGTATTTTCAATGTAATGCCACGCCCACAGCCCATAGTACACCGCCCACTGTGACACTGACAGGGAAAACTTTCGCAGCTACAAAAATGGCGAGAAAAGAAATGAAAAGTAACGGAAAATACTCGCTTAATAACAAATGGAAAGCGGAAAACGAGAGGGCAGTGCTGCTGCTGGCCAAAAAAAAATATATATAAGGGAACACAAAGTAAAATGATAATGAAAATGAAAATGCATAAACAGAAATCGTTGACAAGCGGGGGTGGCTTGGCCCAGTGCTTAGATGTAGGGCTGCTGCGTGGAAAACTCATTAAAACTTTTTCACAGCCCATTTAAAAGCAATTTGTAAATTGTGAAACTTGCACTTACTTGGCCCACGCGGAGTCTGTGAAAAATGTTATAATTATTATTTATATTTCCGAACCCAAGCCTAACCCATATTTTTATTCTAGGGAAATTAAGCAGCTATAAAATATGCATAATTATTTTAATTTCTCGTGTTTCTGACTAGATTACCATGGATTACAAGGCTTAATTAATTTTAAAAAAATGTCCTATAATTTTAACCACCCGAGAAAATTTAAAAATAATTACAAAGTAACAAATTAAAGCAGAAAATTTCAAATTTTACTGGAAAGGAATTTAAAATTTGTTTAAAATTATATGTAATTCAGAAATGTATACTTTCTGCCTATAAGAACAAATTTATGCCATAATTTCTAATACAAATTAATAAAAAGGAGTCAAAAATTCATTTTTAAAATGAAGAAAATGAAGGACTACTTGCGATAAGCAATATCCCAAATAAAAAAGACCTTGCTCCAGATATTGATAGCCAAATAAAACTTTAAGAAGAAACCCCCAATTTCCTTGTCTTACTCAACAAGCTGCCAGTGACCACTTTCGACCCATCTTTTCATTGCGGAAAATAAGGGCTCGTCGCAATCACTTTGAGCTTCGTGGAAAGGCTCACAATCGCAGACATTAAATCAAATTTCCGCATAATTCAAGGCAATTCTGCCGGCAAGGGGTATCCGAAAAATTGTGTTAGCTGCGGTTGGCGTTCTCCCTTCCTTCTGGTTATTCGGATGCCACGGCGTCGCCACTTAAATATTCAAAGCGAAAAGTTGGTTGCCCCATGCACACCTTTGCGTCTTGGCTGACTTTCCCCCTTGCCATGGCAGTGTTTTCTTTTCTTTATTATTCAAACGCCGCTTTTCATGTGCAGCGCCGAAAAAATTCCCACAGGATGCAGTCAAAGGCAGCAGGTGGTGGGGGTTGGGCCAGGACAAGGGGAGGGTTGGGTTAAGGGCGGCAGCTTGTAACACACATGTGCAGTTCTTTAAACGTTTTTATCGAGCTCATCTTGTGCTTGTGGGCTGAGTCAAGGATATTCCCCAAGGAGATTCCACATTTCAGTTAATTCAAGGCTGCCAAGAGAGAGCAGATATGAAATATAAGAATGAGCATTTTCTAGAAATTCAAACAACCCGCCAAAGACGCGTGGTTTCAGTCTGGGCAAAATCCAGTGTTGCCAGGTGTACGAGAAAAGGTTTTTGTGATTCTGTTGAAGTAATGTGAGGATAGAGACAGAAAGCGTTTTGAAGTAGATATGAAAAGCGAGTGAAAAATGGTTTATCGATTTAAAAGAATAAATCTTTTTGAGATTATTTTAAAACAACTATATGACCACCTCTACATAGTTTTAAAAATACCGGCGAAGAGATATTCCCCCGTTATTCAGCTGGCCACACTTGCGCTGAAACAAAGTTTTCCGGTACGGTCACACTCGTAAATTCCAGTGAAATATTCTGCCGCTGTTGTCAAATTTGTAAAATCGTTACGGTTTTTACAAATATCCGCTCTATAAACCCGCTTCGAGCCGACAGCAGGCTTTATTCGCGGCGAACGAACATCAAGCAGCACCGCGTGGGCTTGCGTGAAAACGTGTCCGGAAAAGCCAAAGGCGAGCCAGCGCTAGTGAGTGCGAGCGAGAGGGACGGTGACAGCGACACCGACACCGACACCGAAACGGATTTCTTCCCCCTGCTCCCCCTTCCCCCTGGCCGTGCGAACGACGGATTTCCCAGCGAAAAAGTGAGAATTCAAGCGACTTTCCAGCGAACAGCGAACGGCAGCGAAAATGCAAATAAATCTTAAGGTGAAGACCTTAGATGCGCGCACCCACGAATTCAGCATCGACAATGAGGTAAGTTTTTTGAGGTTGTGGCCAGAGATCTAGAGGCTTCTACATATGCATATGCGCCTCGCCCCGCTCCGTTCCAGATCACGATCCGTCAGTTCAAGGACCAAATAGCGGAGAAGACCAACATAGCGGCGGAGAACCAGCGCATCATCTACCAGGGTCGCGTGCTCGCCGACGAGAAACAGGTGAAGGAGTACGGTGAGTCATGCCCCGCACACTGCAGACCCTGAAATTACTTACCTTTCCGCCTCTGCAGATGTCGACGGCAAGGTCCTGCACGTGGCAGAGCGTCCGCCATTCTCGCAGCGCGGAGCCAACGCTCGGAACAACGATGAACCGATGCGCACCTTCCGGAACGTGGCACGTCCGCCGCCGGGAATGCGCACCTCGCCCTACTTTCGAGCTCTCGACGGCATGCTAGTGGGCACCATGGCCATACCTGTGAACAATGGCCCCGTGACCGGAGTGAGTATTTACAGCACATTCCCCTGGGACGTTAAATTACCTTAATTCTTGCAGACCCGCACTCCGAGCACTCGCTATCCCAACTCCTCGTCCTTCTGCATTAACCGCATCACTGTGGCCATGCACATGATTGATTGCGCCGGCAACATAGCCGCCTATCTGGAGAATCCGGCTGTGGGATTGAACAACCAGTCTCTGGACATTCTGCAGCGCGGTCGCTGGTCCATGGAGTCAACGGTGGTGGAGGTGGGCGTCTCTTCCACGGATCTGCCACGCAACAACAACATTATCGACATGGTCCAGGACGCAGTGACCGCTGCTCTGTCGCGTACTGGAGCCCGTAACTACACGGTGGTGCAGCTGCCGACGGTTTATACCAACGAAAGCGGCGAGACCAGCCAGCAGCGGGCGGGAGAAGCTGCTGGGAGCGAGGGAGCAGCTGCTGGAACCCCTAGCGATGCCAGCGGTGAGACAACAGCGGCGACTGTCATCATCGAGGATGTGATCGAGACGGACGATGAGGCCGCCGATGGGGCCTCTGATCGTTCGGCAACACCTACTCCGGACCCGGATGTGGAGGGTGCAGTTGGTGGTCAGCCGGCTGCGAATACTACTGCTGCAGCTGCTGCTGCTTCTTCTGCTGCACCCAGCTCTTCCTCCGCCACTGGAGATGCAGCCACTGCTCAGGCTGGCGCTGAGGGAGCTAACAACGCGGGCCCTCGACGCCGAACCCGGCCCCAAGTCCTGGCCCAGGTCATTCAACACTATCGCCGAGTGCAAACGCGACTGGCGCCCTTCGTGGATCGCTACTACGAGATCCTCCAAAACGATCCCACGTTCGAGGAGAGTGTAAGTGGACAGACCGGAAAACCTATGAAGATCCTTATGCTAAATCGTATATTTCTTTTTCACCCAGGACACTGCTGGACGTGAGGATGCCCAGCGCATCTTTGACCGTGTCTCGGAGGCTTTCCACTATCTGTCCCACGCCCAGCATGCCATCTCCGACTTGATGCTGGACCTATCGCAGCCAGGACCGCGAGTGCTTACCTGCCGACCGATTCTCGTCGAGCAGAGCGGCTACATACGCTCCAATAACATATTTACGCCCAACTTCATGGCTCCGCCGCCGGGTCTGCTCAACGAGATGGCCCTCCGAGCTGGAGAACATGCTGCCACTGCTCCAGGAACTCAAACATCCGCTGCGGCGGCGGCCGCCGCTCCGGCTACCTCTGAACCGGCTCCAAATGTGCAAGCCATGGTGGAGATTGCCAGTCGGGCAGCCGGTGCAGCTGCCGAGATGGCTGTTCGGGCTGCCAATGCCGCCGGAGCTGCCAATGTTGCAGCGGCCAGTGCTGCCAATGCAGCGGCAGCAGCTGCTCTTGGTGCGGAAAGCGACCGCGTGGAGGATCCTGTCGATGAGCCCATGGTGGCACCCAATGCAGCCGGCGCAGCCCCTGCTCAAGCACAACAGCAGCCACGTTTGGAAATGGGTAAGAGTTTTCATTGGTTGTTTATCTGTTTTTAGATACAGTGCGTTTCATAGCCATAAGGCGGTATTTGAAATGAAAGAAAGAGGAGCCATGAAACTCTCTGTATTACCCATAGTATTTCTTGATAATTTTCTAGAGCACGATCACGAAGATCAAGATCAGGCCTCGGCCTCTGTCCCAGAGCCCCCCCGGGCAGCTCCCAGGCTGCGTGTGTATGTGCCAGTGACCCTGCCGCCGCCCAGTAGGTTTTGGTTGTTCAGTTTGAAGCCCGCTCTCATCTCAGTCGCGTTGGACTAACCCTGTTCCACTAGCTCATGCACTGCATCTCTTGTTTTGGTTTCTTTTACCCTGTTGTTGTTCGTTTTATTGAGAACCGCCCTTAACCCAGATTAATCCCTGCTTGAGGTTCCCATGGAGGTCAGCTTCTAACTCCCTTTGGTGACTTTGCAGATCCCCAGATGGAGATGGCCAGACTTCTGCAGGCCGTGGTCAACCGAGCCAACAACGAGGCCAACGATGTTCATGTAGAGTTCAATTCGCCCAACATCATGTCGATCAACTTGCCGGTGCATGTGATGACTGCCGCAGTGCGTCCGGCTCCCGCTGGCTCGGCTACTGCTGCTCCATCAGCTCCCGCTCCCGCAACGGAAGCCTCTAATGAAACTTCGCCGACTGCAGAGTCCCCCACAGCCGCCTCCACCTCAAATGGAACTCGAAGCGGAGAACAGAGGGCCAATACCTTGCCCACCACTTCGACCCAGACTCGGTCGACTTCGCGTCCCCAGATTCAGATTGGCGGCAACAACAATTGGGGCGGTCGCATTGCGCCCACGCACACGGCCTTTGATCGTTTCCTGCCCTGCAACAGTCACCACATCAGGGAGCCGGAGCCGCTGCCACATAGTAGCAACGCCAGTGGCAGCACCAACAACAACCGCAGCACCACCACAGCACCAGCCAGCGGAGCCGCTATCGTTTTGCCCACAACCGCCGCTGGACCTCGCCCTGGTGAGTACTGTTATTGCCCAAAACCGAATGCCACATCACGTCCACGTCCCCGGCCACGCCTCCATCGCACGCCCCTTCATCATCAGCACACAGACTCATTGAACACAGAGATGGAAAGCCCCGGTCAGTCGAATGCCAGTCGAAATCCAGGCTCCCCCTTAATGTCCCCCCAAAGATTATTAAATTCTGAAACAATATATTAATATTTATTTCATATTTTTAATCTATAACTAATGTAGATTGTGTGGTTAAAGAAAGATTTCTATATTCGATGCCGTTAAAAAGTTAAAAGCGCTGAGAAGGAATGCTCTGCAAAGATTATTTCCTATATTTTTTCTTTTCTCAAAATAGACTTTTTTAGCAAAATTTGTAGGAAAATTTCTTTGATAGTATCGACTTTTATTATATTTTTAATATTTTTATTTATATTCGAAATATCGACATATTTACATATATTCTCAGACTTTTTCCTGTCGCCAGACATTCCTTATTATGAGTTTCTCTCAGAGATAGACCTCTTTTCCTTAGCGATTCGACTGCTGACCGGCCTCCATCTTTGACATTAATTTCCATTCTATCCATGTCATCATCTAGTCACCTCTGATCGCATCCAACGCGGCAGTGCCAACGTACGCTCCACGTGGTCGTCGCGCCGCCAGCGTCCTGCCAGCAATCTACTGAACAGCCTCCGGCCGGCAGCCTGGGCGCAGGCCCAGACCCAGACCCAGACCCATAGCCACGTTAGTAGTGGTGGTGGTAGTGGTAGTGGCAGCCCCACTCTTAGGGGTGGAGCCGCAAGAGTGCGTGCCATGGGAAGAGTGCCCTTCAATCGCGATCGGCTGGCGGCGGCGGCTCGACCGGTCCTCGTTGGTGGCGGCACCAACGTCGGCCTGGGAGCCGTACGGCGGGGGCGCATCCAGACCGCCACCGGCCGCCTGTCCAGACCATTCCCCACCCTACTCGCTAATATTTTGCTTAATAATCTGAGAAATAATGCGCAATCAGCTCCGGCAGGCAGCGCCGCCAACGCCACCGCCGAGGGAGTGACAGCCATCTCGGCCACAGGAGCAGCAGCAGCAGCAGCCGCCTCTACTACGGTCTCTCCTACAGCCGCTGCTCCATCAGCGCAGGCAACTCCCACCATACCACGCGTTGATGCCAGCAACCTGCACTCGCAGCTGCGCAACTTCCTCAACGACAGCCTTTTTGCCGGCGGAGTGCCCATCAACGAGCAGACGATTCCCGAGGCAATTGGAAGGGCTTTGGAATGGTTTGGCGAGAGCCTGGTCTATCTGCCGCAGTACGAGCGGCCGGAGTACAACTCCAGGGACTCTGTGTGCAACATCCTGCGCGTGAGCCTGCGCCTGATCATCGAGCTGTGCAGCAGCGGAGCACCGGGTGGCGCCCAGTTTGAGCAGAACCTCAAGCAGATCTGCGAGCAGTTCCGCAAGCGTCTCTACAGCGTACTCTTTTTGTGCCTGGGCAGCGCCAATGCGGAGCTCTACTGGCGCCAGCTGATGCGCCTGCTGTGCGCTCCCCTGCGATCAAGTAGGTTTCGGTATAAATATATATGGAATCCTGAACTCATGCTCTCTTTCCTTTGCAGATTTCCGCAACGAAGCTTTACAGTTCTTGTGCATCTATATAGACCCCACAATTCCCGCCCAGACGGATACCGTGGATGCCCAACAGTTCCTTGTCCTGCGCAGCACCCAAGCAGCCTCTCCCACTGATGCCGCCGAGGTGAATAGACAGAATAAGTTTAATAATGAGCTTCACTATAGAGTTGAATTCTTAGCAGCCACCGCAGCCACCGCAGCTGGAAACCCTCGACACAGATGTGGAAATGGCCGAAGTGGCTGCCAGCAGTAGCAGCAGTGCTCCCGCAGACACCCTGCCCGCCGTGATTGTGGGCTCCGAGCCCTGGCACATGAGTTTCCCCAACGATTGGTTGCCAGTGATAACCCGCGACCTGCAGACCCAGACTGAGGTAGGTCCTCCCAAGAGTCTGTTTTGAGTGGAAACTTGTATTAAAACCTCTAAAATCCTGCAGCAGAGCAACCGCCCGCAGCCACCCTACTCCGATGCCTACATCTCTGGAATGTCCGCTAAGCGGCGCAAGATTATACAGTCGGAGAAGCCGACTGCCAGCGTGGAGTGCCTCATCGCCAGTGGAGTGCAGCGAGCCCTTCAGAACTCCGGCCTGGGTGGCGGCAGCAATGGCAGTGCCTCCAGTTCCTCGATCAGTGCGGACACCGTCATCGGTTCCATTGCTCACGACGCCGCCACCCAGGCCTCCTACACGGATGCAGTGCGTAGCATTGTCCGGGAGAGGATCAAGCAGGATGCCGACTACAAGCCCAACAAGTATCCGCAGATAGCCAAGTTCGCCGAGCAGAAGTAGGCGGCGGCCACCTAGTGCTTGTTGTACATTTTACTTTAAACGCATCGTATTTAATTTAGTTAAGGGATAAGTTCTGTTTAAAGCGAGGAGAGACGACGACCCACACATGGAGAGGAGGACCTTTAGCAAATGCTTCGACCCATATAGAATAATAATATCCAACTGATATACCCATGTATCCACACACACAAACACACAGAACGGGAACCCAGGCAGGAGCAAAATAAACACACTTATTAACCAAAACCGAACGGCTATTGAATGGGGACCACACACCGAGCGGAATGCTTTCAATTGTCCCAAATGGCTGTGGCGTCCCCACGGCGCGTGACGTGGTAGTCGTGGAACCGACCCGTGACGACAGCCAAATTCCGAATTCCAGCCAAATATCTTGGACGGCGCCGCTCGGCCCGGCATTGACGTGAGCCGCTGGCACATGATTGCTGCTGAATGGCCTATGACGACCGATCCCGGAATGTGCAGAGCACAGCAGCAGCTCAAGTGGACATCAACTTGAGGAGGCGTGTATCCACCAGCCCACATATCCTACTCCTACCATTCGCCATCGAAAGCGAATTCCTACGTTGTTGTTGTTGTCGCCTGCAATCGAAACACGAAAATGTGTCACATCAAAATGTTGAGAATATTTATGTGCAAAAAATACAAAAACAAATAATAACCGCAAATAACGAAAGCGAAAGAAAAAAAGGAAGAAAACATGAATAAATAATAATTATTAATACTTGACGCTTTTCTTTAAATATTTACTCTGAATGATTGGATCCTATAAATAGACTGGCTACGTAATCGATGTATATTTTTAATACCTCTCAGTTATGGGAAACAGTGCGTTTCGAAAAACCTGCGAGACATTACACGGGATCTATGGGAAATCGTAAGGAAAGCCCTTTTCTTTAGCAGGTTTGAAATGGTATTACGTTTTTTAACCTTGTTTAATTTTAGTTTAAGGTTGTTTTCTTATGAAATTATTTTTTTATATAGCCCTATTTTATATTTCCAGTAAGTTAAGGTATCCTTAGATATATTCTGTACGTGTATACTTTAAAAATTTGTAAACTATTTTTTAATATTTTTGTTTACTTATTTAGACTGGCTACGGTAATCGATATATATTTTTAATACCCTACCCTCTTGTAAGCAAAAACCTGAGAGACATTACACCAGGTCTATGGGAAATCCGAAAAAACCCCTTTAATTAATGAGGATTAAACGTTGTTTACACTTGTTAGACTTTAGTTTAAGGCGGTTTTCTCATGTCACTAGAGATCAGCATCGTATGACATTTAAATTTTAAATTCTTTTAATTTATATAGGCCTATTTTATATTTTTACTAAGGTAATAGTTATTCTTATCTATTTATCCTCTACATCTCTTTTTTAAAACTTTCAATTAGCTTTATTTTATTAAAAACACTCAGGCGCCTAACTGCTTTTAATAATAATATATTCAAAAATAGGAATGCAAAATATAATAATAGTACAAATAATGCAAAAAAAAAAAAAAAGAATGATATATGTGTTTCTTAATTCATACATTTATGAACCCTGCTGTATGTAATCACGTTAATCTTTCAGACGACCCTAAACATAATCGTGCCAAGGCTTCTTGGGAGCTGGCATTCTGCAGCCTGGAAAATGGATGGAAGTCCATCTCGATGAAGTGGTATTGGACGCGGACGCGGATGATGCGTGTCAGCAAGTTGGACGGTCCACAGAAGCCACTCACTCGCCTGCTCACAGCTCCCCGCCCGATGATGCCGATGATTAATTGCGGCCAGATAGGCGAGGAGACATAGAGACAGCGACATCGACATCGACATCGTTGGCACGCGCAATCCAGGGAATGCGCGGAATTCGCGGCGAGTGCATTTAAGGCGCCGAGTGGCTCATTATGCATGCGCGGGGCCCAGAACTTCGAAATAAATTAAGGCAGCGGACTTTGATGCATGGCTCTGCCACCTCCTCCTCCTTCTCCTCCTGCTGCTGCTGCTGCTGCTCCTCCCCTTACTCCAGCTACGCTGCTCCCCTCCTGCAGCTGGCGCCAGTGGAAAATTTTCATCTGCCATGCTGAAATGTTTGGCCCAATCTCAATTGGGCTGCAGCAGCAGATCCTTAAACAAGCCGGTTCCATTCAATCGCTGCTAACCAGGCACGGCACCCCGAGATCCCATGCGATACGATCCGATCCGGAACGGAACGAAACGTCATAATTAAAAACATTTCTCAGCGAGTGCCAGATGTCGGGGCGTGTGTACATATATGTAAAGGACAATTTATTAAGAGTGCGTAAAACAACAAGCTGCACACATGTAAGTACCAACAGTGCAGGCGATTTGTCCTTTTTATACCCTTCCAGGGAATTGTAATTTTAGTCAAAAGTTAAAGGAGTATCTAGATTATTTTGATTATATTTTATATTTTTGCATTTATTTGTATTCTTCTAATGTTATTTTGTATTATTTATAACAATTTTTAGATCTGTATACCCTTGCAGGGTATTATAAGTTTGTCAGAAGTTGGCATTAGGCAATGAAGGAGTCATTTCCGACCCTATAAATTTTAAAAGGGGTTACATCGTAAAAATTTACAAATATTGGAAAAAATTAAATTTTTTTTAAATGTTAAATGCAATATTGAGATTTATCATTCTATTAAATACGAAGACAGAAAAGCTTTCCAAATTGAATTGTATGCTTTTCCGATTGAGTTATCAAAATTTTAAGCTTGGGTTTTACAAAAAATTATCACATATTTTTTGTATTAATATAATATACTATCAGTAAACAAATTTTATTTGATTTTGGAAAGAAAGAAAGAAATCACTTATACAAGTATAATATTTATAAACAATTTTTTATATTTTCAAGAAAAATAATAAATATATTTGACAGTTTTTCTTGAGGAAGGCAAGTGCAGCAGCTTCCCTTATAATATACATCTCAACAGAAATAAGAAAAACACCAAAATTTATATAGTTCTCAACATTTTCCATCCTGTTTTAAGGCTGGTGACTGTCAGCACTGAATTCCACGCGCACACACAGCCACCAACATGTGTCCACAACGATAATGATGCCCCATACATAGAACTAGGTTCTCAAGAAGATCCCAACTGCAGTAGGCAGCCGCTCGAAGGGGGCACAAACACGCACATCGGGATTGAGATCGAGATTGAGTTGGAGATGTGGCTGGAGATTGATGGCTGGCGCCGAAAGAACAGGAACACATGTAATTGAGTGTTGTGGACAATTACACGAGTCCCGGCAGTGCAGCTCCCGGTTGCCCAGATCCCAGGTTGCCAATTGGCCAAAAAGCCGCTCAATCTTCTCCGCGGAGAGCCAAGAGATCCGAGAGAGAGCAGCACCAGCAGCAGCAGCAGCAACAGTAGCATCATCCGAAGCAGCAGCGACGGCGGCAGCAGCAGCAGAAGCAGCATCGGCATACGGATCCTCAGCGTTTTTATTCCCACTCCCAGTCACAAACGGACCGTGCTGGAATCAAGACGTGATCACCGGGGCTAGAAGCTATTTATTCGATCGATCGGAACCGAGACTTTGACTCACACCCATACACATACCCGCGGCGTTCGAAAAAGAAAAAAAAACAACAACCAATATATAGTACAATACAATTTTTTAGAAGATTAATTCCGAGCATCGGCGATCTATATACACATACACCCGGCCGAGCGGGTCAAGAGGTCTAGCCAGATAGAAAGGGAGATCCGAGCGAGGTCTGTGGGCGCCGGGAAGCCGGGGAGAGTGCACTAGAAGCGGAGGAGGAGCAGCTCCAGCCCTCCACATATCCCAGGCGATTAGATCCAACCGATTCGAACCCAAAGTGCTGTGCGTGCTGGTGCCGTGTGTGTTTGTTGTGGCTGTGCCGCTTTGAAATCCGATGCCAGCGGCGGTTCAGGGAATCCACGGAATCGAGATCGAAAACATAAACGAAAAGGCAATCCTGCTGGAAAACCGAGCTGCGATGGAAACCCCCGCACGCACACATATGTGCACCGTCTAGTGGGTAATTTCCCGAGCGTTTTCCGAGCTGCCTGCTCGAACAGTTACTAATCCGCTGCCCGAGCGCAAGCAACGCGTCCTGGCATCGTCCGGAAAAACAGTGAATCTTGGTGCCTTGTGAACCCGAAAATCTCAGAAATACCGAAAACATATTTATATATTTGCCGTGCCAAAGAATTGTGAAATCAAAAATCGAGAACCAAGTTTACCCCAGTGCTTGAGTGGTCGCCAAAATGACGTCCCTCGTGTACACCGTCTTCCACCTGGCCTCTCTCCAGTGCTCGGTGCGTCCGGAGATCTCGCCCTGCACCTGCGAGACGGGCAAGGCCTGGAACCATGTGGAGCTCAACTGCGAAAAGCTGGAGTCCTTCAACGCCGTGGTGGACAGCCTGGCCAATAAGCTCAACCCCGACACGAAAATCGACCTGAAGATCACGCATTCGCAGCTGGACGACATGGAAATGCGCTCGTTTACGGATATGAACTTTAACTTGTACAAGCTACGGATGCAATGGAATGGACTAAGGTGAGTGGGATCACTATTTTGGATAGCGCAGAAATCTTTGGATATTATCCTTTATTTTTTTGCTTAAGAAAAGTTATTACAAAAATGTTTGTTTGTACCTATTTTATTTTATTTATTAGGTTAAATATGTTTGATTTAGATGGAAATACAATTTGTTTTTATATTAAAAAAATCAGTAAATTCTAATAACTACTGTCAGACTGTATAATAGTTTTTCTTAAATATTATTTATATTAAAAGTAATTTTCTTTTTTAGTTCTTAGCCTTAGTTTTGTCATAGAAATTTCCCTTAAACTCAATTCAATATTGGTAAAACCCATACAGTCTGGAAAATCAATTGTTCCGGGGACTTTTCCGCCGTAGAATCAATCAAAAATTTTCTTGTCTATGGGGGAGTTCAAGGCCAGCTGGCCGAGTTCCGTGGAGAAGCAGAATTTTCCGCTCCGCCGGCTATCAATTTAGGTTCCTTAAACCCAATAAAAACCGAGCGAATAAATAATAATGCAAATCGTACACAAATTTCAATACGTTTATGTAAATGCACGAAAATGTGCTCCTCAGATCGGATCGGATCAGGTCCCCACCAGGCTTGTTTACAGCCTCCCGCCCAGTAGATACTAAAACAATAACAATGTCACTTGTTTACGTAAAAAGAGTCCGGTCATTATCTATGGCTATCCCTCAATTGGGCAAATTGGGTGCTGCCAAGGAGCTGGAGCTGAGAGGCTGCTGCCACGGCTGGCAGGCGAATCTTAATTGCCGCCCAGATGATTTAATTTTTCAATTAGGAAGTAGCATTGAATTGCTGCAAATTGCGAGCGGGTCTTACTAAGACGCTGTGTACAAGATCGGATCCGATTGGATCCTATCACCGAACTAAGCAGCATCTCTCCGACGAAGCTCTAGTATTTTTTTTATTCAATTGATAATTGATAATAGCTTATCAGTACCGCTCTTGTGGTATGTGTGTCTATGTACTCGGACGTGTGTATTCAAATGTACAACCACCGAGATCGAGGCTCACTTAATGCGTACACAAAATTGATAATTGCAGTTTATTGAAAGCGCTTTTCAACGGCGCCTGCACGTTTTCCGACTCTGACTCTCAATGAATTTCAATTCACTGCCGCACAGTCGCATTGTGATTTATATATTGGCAATTATAAATAAATGCCGCCGATCTGCCGCACTTGCGAATATAGAAATAACATTCGAGCCTATTTCATAAGCGCCTGCCGCGGGTTCATTGATATTTGACTTCGCCTGCATTATATTTATATGGTACTCGTACTCGCACCGATTCGATTCTCTCCGATCAAAACAAAATGCGATCATGACTCAAGAGTCTTTGTGCCCCACGCGATTGATTCGGCAGAAATGCCATTCCAAAAAGATCGAGCCCCGAAAAATATATTTTCCATAATCGAGGGTAGCGCACAGATACGAGTGTTTGTTTCGAATCAATGGATTGTACTGAGTCGAGTCGGTGATTTTGTTCAAATTCTTAGTAGGTTCTAAAAAATAACTCATAACTTTGATTTATTTTACCAAAAAAGAGTGACAGAAAACCCTAAGATTTGATTTAAATAATCTCGAATATGAAGTACCAGGCTCTTATTTCAATTGTCATAATTTGTATTACTCATTTCCCGCGAAATTCTATATTTGTTTATCAATTTTTAATTCTGGGAAGTGTAAATACTTCTAGAATTTTTTTAGTTTTTTTTTTTTTCTTGATTATCAGATTATAGTTTTCGATTTATCATCCCAACCCATCGAATGCAATTTGCGTTCGTCGCCTCTGTGTGTTCCCGTATGTAAGGCGGAATGATTTAATTACCCGACTTGATCGAATCAGTGTTGTGCACCAGCAGCTCCCCCAAGCGTCGATCTCGGAGCGGAGAGCGCGTGCTCCATGCTCGGGGAGCGCTTTTTTACATTGATGTCAATTTATAACAATTGACCTATTGCCTTAATATCGCGCTTTGACCAAATCATGCCAACCCAGCCAGGAAAAATACCGCTACCAGAGCGCACACATGCGTATCTCCATGGCGGCGGCGACATGATGATCATGACTTCCCCGTACTCGGTGTGCTCGGTACTCAATACGAACTGATACGCTCATCATCGGGCGGCGCGTGGAATTTCCTAATGTCTGGGATTTCGGCGTGATCAAATCGAATGGAGAGCCCAGCCTCTTGTAGGGTCTAATCAGTTGCTACATATTCGATGCTATATATTAGGAGGGTTCAGTAAGGGATATGGTTTTTATACCCTTGCAGGGTATTATAATTTCAGTCAGAAGTTTGCAACGCAGTGA
>JAEIIJ010001445.1:0-35097 GCA_018904815.1 Drosophila ogumai
CTGTAGCATGCTTCTAGGCCCAAAAAAATATCTCGTGGATCTTCAGTCGCCACTACAGTTTCCACTTTACTAACGAGTGTGCATGTGGAAAATTCTTGCTGGAAAGTTTACACATTTTACCTGATTTCTGTTATTTTTACTCCAGGATATCGCTTTGCTTTTTCGTGTGGTTTCGTTTCCTCTCTGGCTGAGGATAGCAAACAAAATTCCAAAACATTTTTTTAACAGCAAAAGAAATTTGCTTAATTAAATATTTTATTTCGTCCTGCAGTTTTGTGGGTTCAAGACAAAGCCCAAAGGGGTGTGGTCTTCGTGGCAGGCGTCCTTAATAAGCCCTACGTTGGCATGACAGAACTATGCATATTGAAGTATTTCATCATTTAAATTAGCACACAGCAGCATAGGAATAGGAGGTAGCCATGACGACGCGGGCACCGAACAAAGGGGACAGGGACAAAGCCGGTGGACATGGCTAAAATCAGACAATGGCTCAAAGCTTCCAGCTTCCTTCTCCCTTCTGTGCAAATACAACAAAAGGCTGCTGGCGCCGGGTGGCAATCACAAAGGTAGCAGCAGCAGCAGCAACAGCAACATCAAAAGCCAAGCACAACAGCATTTGACAAATGTCCAAGTTGCAGTCCAAACTCGGTTCGTCCTTCGGCCTCTCCCCCCCTCTTTTTTGCTTAAACACATTTGACAAATGTCATCGTTCATCGGCTGCTGCTGCTGCTGGACTAAAATAGGAATCACTGGATGCTGCTGATTCAGTGATTTCCCAGAGTGATAACAGTGTCACGATGCCATTCGATTTGCATATTCGCATTGCCAGGGGTTCAGAGGTCACGCCTTGGGTGTCGAATTGCGAGCAGATCTGGTTACCTTGCTGAAACAGGAGATGGCTTGAGGATCTGAATAGCCAGGTTGCATTTTTAGGTGATTTAATGGAGAAGGGTTTCTCATATATTACACCGTAAATAAGTGCTATTTCCTAATTGTAAAAATTTCTATCTATAAACTCACATACTATACAACTGAGAACCCCCAAACTTATCTCTCCAAATATTACTTTGAAAAACTCACATTCTCTGCACTTGCAAACAGTGATATATTTGCCCATCTCTATCACTGTCTGCTTTGGCTCTCCAGCACCTCCTCTTCTGCGCCGGGAGCTCTCATTACTATCCGCTTTCAATAAATCTGGAAAACTTAATTTCCGGCTGAATGATGTTACTAACCAAAGGCTTCCCATCTCTGTCCAGAGATTTACATCCTCGTTCCGTCTCTCTCTCTTCTGTGGCCGGCACAAACACACACACAAACACACACTTTTCACCTTTAAGCGCTTTTTGTAATTACATTTCAGTTGTTTCCCAACTGTTCGCACTGCCGTTCCAACTGCTTTCTCCGCAAATCTCGCTTTGCCCTGGCTCCGACTCCGACTCCGGCTGCGCTGTTGCTTTTAATAAAGTTTATCTAGCGTTGTCCTTTGTTTCATCCTTATCGACATGCGCTAAATTTATGTTTAGTCCTTGGTCCTTGCTCGCGTCTCTGCCTTTGTGCGCGGAGCCGTGGGCGGGCAAATATTTTCATGAAGTTAATTGAATTTGAGAGGAGCAGCCGCCCCAAGTAGAATTTAACATAATTTCTGCCTGGATTTCCCTTTCGCGGGGGTCCTCCTCCTGCACCAGACTACTTAATGGCCTCTTAATTGCCGCTGCATTAAGTGACAAAACTTGTTTAGCCGTCAAAGATGAATTTCGTTTTAGGGAAGTCCCCGGAGACGATCATCGGCGGCACATGTGTGGGTCGTCTGTGTGTGTGGGATGAAGGATCCTTTTCCTTTTCCTTCTCCTTGTTGCCGAAATGAAATAGAACACGCACTCAAGTGGCTGTCTCAGGGTAGGGTTCCTCTTACATGCCCCATAGGAGAACAAAAAATAAAGGAATACACGCCAAAATGAATGAAATAATAAAACACGCTTCCTTCGCTCTCTTTCCAGGTGAAAATCCACGCATCATCGAACATCCCATGGACACGACGGTGCCAAAAAATGATCCATTTACGTTTAATTGCCAAGCCGAGGGCAATCCAACACCAAGCATACAATGGTTTAAGGACGGGCGCGAACTGAAGACGGATACGGGCTCGCATCGCATAATGCTGCCCGCCGGTGGTTTATTCTTTCTCAAGGTACACATCATAGCCAATCAACTCATTCCGATTCCAGCTCCATCATTATGGGTTTTACAGCTGTCGATGAGGACGATGGCGAACGCGAACCCGAACGCGAACGCGAACGGAGGCGTAGAATTCCTTTATTTGGGTTCCCAGGCCCAGCGGTTCTTTGCCTCCTGCGCCATGTGAAACGCAACATTTGTGCATAAGCAATTCCGTATCTTCTTTTATTCTTTGTTTTTTTTCGGCTTGCCCATATTATTTTATGGGCTTCCGTCTGGTTGCATTTTAGTTGATAGGGAAAACAACCTGATGAACAAACAAGAGATGTTGTTTGGGGTTAGAACTCCGAGCAACCCCCATATCATTTCGTGCGTGCACATTTCGCAATTTCAGCTAACGAGACTCCTCGAAGTCCCCAAACTCCACCGAGGAAAGGGGTGTCGTCGTCCTCTGTGTGTCTCCCATCAGACATTGCAGTGTCCTCGGACCCAGTTTATATTAAATTCCTGGTCGTTTTTCCCTACTCCCTGTTATTTTCATTAAATGCAACAAAATCGCTCCTTTTGTTATTGTTTTTCCGCAAATTATTAATGGCTCAGTGAGCCCCGGACTTGTGTTTAAAATTTAAATTGAAATGCTAAAAAATACAGAAATAAAGCAGGGTGGTGGCCAGCGGCGAAAGCCAGACACTCTTAAGTCATTCCACACGAATTTTCAAGTTGAGCCCCGCGGGGCAGAAGCTCAAGTCCAACAATTTACTTTTATTATTGTCCATAACAATTTCTTCTCCAATTTGTATGTATTTTTTTTGGGTCCGGCTTTGGGGGTAAGTCAACCCCATCCAAGGGCGATACTCGGTTTGTTGCCAATTAAAACTGAAGTGGCCAAGTGATTAAGGCCCGGGCAGACTCATGCGGAGGATGCTACCCCTTGGGCTCGAATGTATTTTTTAATTAAATTAAATTGCGTATACGCAGGCTGGACAACAGCGCACCGAGTGGGAGAACGGCCATGGCACGTTTCCCTTTTATTTGATTTCGGATGAGCAATTTTGAGACTTTTTGATCTGACACGTGACCCGGCCTAAGCCGACCAAAAACTACTTAAATCTTTTAACTCTTGTATCTAATAATCTCTTTTTCCTCCTCTTTTTCCTGCCCTCCCTCCGTACAGGTCATCCACTCACGTAGAGAGAGCGATGCGGGCACCTACTGGTGCCAGGCCAAAAACGAGTTTGGAGTGGCTCGCTCCAGAAATGCAACGTTGCAAGTGGCATGTAAGTATCTCCCTATTTGGCTAAAATGCCATTTACTTTTGTATTAGCTCAATCATAACAAAAAAGTGCTTAATGGATTCAATTTTATAGCAGGCTTAAGAGATTAAAAATAGTGTGTTCAGAGAAAGGGAACATTTTCTTATTCAGTTAGTTTGAATCTATGTTTTTATTGGGGAAGCCAGTCACGGACACGACATTGATCGATGGGTCCAGCGGCAAATATTCTGCTAATTGGAGGGTTGCATTTCGTGAAATTTACCCCAAACTGGGCAGCTGCATCTACCTCGCCCGGTTCTCGATTTCTCTGTCCAGAGCTCTTCTAATTAATAAAATAACGAGCGATTATAGAAATCCCCTTGCTCTGTAATCGATAGCCAGCTCACGAGAGGTGCCCAGATTTGAGGTGGTCTTAATTAATCGGGCTTAGCATGAAGGATTCCATTTCAGCGCCGCTTAAAGCCATAAAAGCTTGACCATATGCTGGCCTCCTATCCCACTTACGAATGTATTCTGCCTGATAGCCGAGTTGGCAAAGAGAAGTCAGCTCTGTCTGTTTTTATTTCGGTGCCTTTGGCGTTCAGTGGAGCGCATTATGCGTTTATTGAAGTGCATTTTGCATTTCGCATTTTACATTTTGTATACGCCGGCGTTTTGCATTTTCGCTCCATAAAAAGTGAGGCGAAGGAGATGCGAGAAGCGGGCGAATAAATAAAAATAAGCATTGCAAATGCCAAGCTTATTAATATTTCTGTTGGCCGTGTCCGAGAGAGTTGTCCGTTCAAAGCCTTAAACCCGGGCATCATTACCGAGCTTTTATTGGCATATTGAAGCAGGTATAGCAGGGATAGCTGGCATAGACGCAGGTCGAGGGTCCGGGGGCCCGGGACTGGCTTATAAAATATGGAGGAGTATAGCTCAAGCCGGGCAAAGTGGACGTTGCCTGTACACCTGACAGTTATTAATATTGAATCAATCAAAGCTCTTACTGCGGGCCATTTTCCCCCACCCACTCATCTCATTCTCACTGACATTTCTCACCGTTTCTCCCGCCCGCCCCGCTAGTTCTCCGCGACGAATTCCGTTTGGAGCCGGCAAATACCCGTGTGGCCCAGGGCGAAGTGGCCCTGATGGAATGCGGGGCCCCCCGAGGATCCCCGGATCCGCAAATCTCGTGGCGCAAAAACGGACAGACCCTGAATCTGGCTGGAAACAAGCGCATTCGCATTGTCGATGGCGGCAATCTGGCCATCCAGGATGCCCGTCAGTCCGACGATGGCCGGTATCAGTGTGTGGTCAAGAATGTCGTTGGCACCAGGGAATCGGCGACGGCCTTCCTCAAAGTGCATGGTAAGTGAACAAAAAAATAATTCTTTCTAAGTGCTCTTCAATAAAATAAATATGCATGAAGTAAAGTTTACAAAGTTTAAAATAATAATTCCATGTGACCCTTGGAATCGTTTTCTTAACTGCCTAAAAGTAGCAACTAACACTTTGTTATATTAAAACCAAATCATCTGTGGAAAAAATTATTAAAATTTCAAATATGTCTTTTTTCAATAAAATAATAAATGTTGCTTACGATTGGTTTAAATTCCACTGAAAGACCTTTAAATTGGTTATATATAACTTTCACGAAATTTTTAATTAAATCTTTATCTAATAATATTTCGGCTTAAGGCTTGAATTAAGTTGTGTGTATTTTTAAATATATATTTTTTTATTCCAGTTCGCCCCTTCCTAATCCGTGGACCCCAGAACCAGACGGCTGTCGTGGGCAGCTCGGTGGTTTTCCAGTGTCGCATCGGAGGCGATCCCCTGCCCGATGTCTTGTGGCGACGCACTGCCTCCGGCGGCAATATGCCACTGCGTAAGTTTCCTCGGCTTCGTCATTCAGCTTCAATTAACCGGAAATGCCCGGGCAGCCATGTTGCCGCCGTTAGTGGCTCTCTTACTGGGGCAGTTATTCACACATACAGAGGCCGCAATTTCAAATGAAATTAAAGCTCTTTGTTTACTCATGGCTCAAGTAGAGTAGAGGGTTCGTTACACACACACATGTAGCACAGGGAAAAATAAAGAAAACAAAACAAAAAGTTAGTTTATGCGGTTGCTTTGGCCTGTGGCTTTTCGTGTTGCCAATTGGCAGTGTTTACGGGATGCACAGGGAAATATTTGTTTTGGGAATATAGAAAAGGATATTTTCAGTTAAAAAAAGATACTCTATTAATAAAAATGTTGAAAAACGATGTTCAATGACCGTTTCCCAGTTTGCTTAAAAAATTACAAATCTGTTGAAGCTATTTATGTAGCAATGTTCTAATTGAATTATTTATTTAAAGGTTTAAAGCTTGATTTTATGGTTTTCAAAATATTAAATATTTCCAGTGGAGCAAACACCTCAAAAACATCCCAGGTCTCCCCACCAATTCCGCTTGTTGTTGTTAGTTTGGGTGGTGCGGTTTGCGGGTACACCCCTTATGGCCACTACCCCAGACTCGACCCCTTGCCACGCCCCCTTACTCCGCCCTAGCTGGGCAAACACAACTGTAACTTTTAATTCCGTTAATTGCCAATCTCTGTTGGCAGCAATCAACAATTTTGCTTGCACAACACTCGACTGTTGCAATGTTGTCCTTCAGACAGAGTCAGTTGGCAACCCCGGGGGAAGTGCAACTAACCCCTCACTCGGGGAGACATCACCGCCAGCCAACCCCTGCCTAGTTTACGCTTCTTTAAAGACCTCAAAGAAAATAGTAGCAGCAGAAAAGATTCCACCGGAGTGCGAGCTGGCTGGCTCGGTTGTTGTCCTAAACTTTTGTTAAGCAAACAATTGGCACAGTGGCCAGGCGAGGTGAGCAGGGATAAGGTGGAGTAGCACTGGCACCCACATTTAAAACCTATTTCGCAGTCAGCCAACCAAAAAGAAAGCACAAGCGGAGGCAGTCAGCCGACCCCCTCCGTTGTCTTTTCTTTCTGTTTATTGTGAGGAAAAACCACAAAAGGGGCTCCTCCTGGGAAGGAAGCCGGCGGAAAGAGAGGTACTTTTGTATGTCGTAGTCGTATCTTGTCTTGGCTTACTTTGCTGCGGTTATTTGGCTCTCCGGCTGCGGAGAATACGGCTTGGCCATTTTTACGCCACTTGAACTACTAACGAAGTAGAAGCAGAGCCCAGAACCCAGAGCCCAGAACCCAGAACCCAGAAGCACAGGGACAGACAGCCACAAAGTTTGTTTTTCTTTCGAATGGAGTCGAGTCTGGGTGGGATAGAGAAGCCTCCCACCACACACATGAGATTCATTTCCCCTATTCCTACGTTGATTCGACAGGTCGTGTGCACGTACTTGAGGACCGGAGTCTCAAGCTGGACGACGTCACGCTGGAGGACATGGGCGAGTACAGTTGCGAGGCGGACAATGCGGTGGGCGGCATCACTGCCACGGGCATCCTCACCGTTCACGGTAAGTTAATTGCCTGAAAGCAGCGCCAACTGCTCAAGGAGTGCACTGGAAGAAAACCCGGGCAAAATAATTTCATTATTCAAATAGTTGTGAATATTAATAAAAGATATACTCCTTTTTGTATGGCCTCGATTCCTTCATAATTTCGCTTTATTTCTCCCTGTGCTAACATTCACCCGCCTCTTTCAGCGCCCCCCAAATTTGTGATACGCCCCAAGAATCAACTGGTGGAGATCGGTGATGAAGTGCTGTTCGAATGCCAGGCGAATGGGCACCCCAGGCCGACCCTCTACTGGTCGGTGGAGGGCAATAGCTCCCTGCTCCTGCCAGGCTACCGGGACGGGCGCATGGAAGTTACCCTCACGCCCGAGGGTCGCTCAGTGCTCTCGATAGCTCGCTTTGCCCGCGAGGATTCCGGCAAGGTGGTCACCTGCAATGCCCTGAACGCCGTGGGCAGTGTCAGCAGCAGGACTGTGGTCAATGTCGATACGCAATTCGAGCTCCCGCCGCCGATTATCGAACAAGGCCCCGTGAATCAGACGTTGCCCGTGAAGTCAATTGTGGTGCTGCCTTGCCGGACGCTGGGCACGCCGGTGCCACAAGTCTCCTGGTACCTGGACGGCATACCCATCGATGTGCAGGAGCACGAGCGCAGGAACCTCTCGGATGCCGGCGCCCTGACCATTTCCGATCTTCAGCGGCACGAGGACGAGGGCTTATACACCTGTGTGGCCAGCAATCGAAATGGCAAGTCCTCCTGGAGCGGCTACCTTCGCCTGGACACGCCCACCAATCCGAATATTAAATTCTACCGAGCTGCGGAGCTTTCCACCTATCCCGGGCCCCCGGGGAAGCCGCAGATGGTGGAGAAGGGCGAAAACTCAGTGACGCTCAGCTGGACGAGGAGCAACAAAGTGGGCGGCTCCAGCCTGGTGGGCTATGTAATCGAGATGTTTGGCAAAAACGAGACGGACGGCTGGGTGGCTGTGGGCACCAGGGTGCAGAACACGACATTTACCCAAACGGGCCTGCTGCCGGGCGTGAATTACTTCTTCCTGATCCGAGCGGAGAACTCCCACGGCCTCTCATTGCCCAGTCCGATGTCGGAGCCCATAACTGTGGGAACGGTGAGTTGAGAATGCTGAAATAGAGATTTTACAGCAATTAGTGTATGAATTCACAATAAATTCCCAATTACTATTTATTATTCTCTATATTTCGTTTCACAGCGATACTTCAACAGTGGCCTGGACCTGAGCGAGGCTCGTGCCAGCCTCCTGTCCGGAGATGTTGTCGAGCTGAGCAACGCCAGCGTGGTGGACTCCACCAGCATGAAGCTCACCTGGCAGGTAAGTAATCGACTGACGGGCCTTTGTGCCCCCTCATCCCATTGCTCATCGTCACCTCATGCGCCGCCTGCCTTATTCATGCAGATCATCAATGGCAAATACGTCGAGGGCTTCTATGTCTACGCTAGACAGTTGCCAAATCCAATAGTCAACAATCCGGCGCCTGTTACGGCCAATACCAATCCGTTGCTGGGCTCCGCCTCCGCGTCCGCCTCGGCATCCGCATTGATTTCGACAAAACCAAATATTGCCGCTGCCGGCAAACGTGACGGGGAGACCATCCAGGGTGGAGCAGCTTCCCCGGCATCGTCGTCCTCATCGACCCCCGTCGCACTGAGCACCAAGTACCGCATGCTGACGATTCTGAACGGAGGTGGAGCCTCATCCTGCACCATCACCGGTCTCGTCCAGTACACGCTGTATGAATTTTTCATTGTGCCATTTTACAAATCCGTCGAGGGCAAGCCGTCGAACTCGCGCATCGCCCGCACCCTTGAAGATGGTAAGTTGAACAACATTTAAGGGATACACAGAGGGTTCTTACACTGATTCTTAGCCACTTTGATATGGGATTTGGATATTTGTAAACACTCCTAGTACAGAACAGTGCCGAATTGCAGTGAGCTCTCGCTAAGGGAAACACGGATAACCTTCGGATATTGATTACAAAAAGAAGTTTGTTCAGTCAAGTCAAGTTTTACTAGTCTTTCTTAAATTAAATCAACCAAAAACTACATTTATAAATCTTGGAAACATTTAAAATATTCTAGTTTCCGAATAGAACATTTTTGATCTTAAGAAAGCAATTAAAATAAACCCTTAGAAATAGTAAATAATACCGATTGTTCAAGATATAGTTAGGTCTTTACTAAATATATGGGATTCCTTTCGATTGCTATCTTCGCAGTCGGACTTATGGAACTCCATTTCCAGCTTTATATAGACTGTTGCTACGTACTGTCACTCTGGATTTATATCCAATTGTCTGCACTGTAGTCGCGGGACCTTCTCCCGCCCGATCTAATGAAGCATGTGCATCAAATCCAGCGCAATCCAGCAAACCGTAAAAATACCTTTACAACAAACTACCCCTTGTAGCTGTGAGCCAGAGCAACCCCCAACCCAACCCCAAGCCAGGGCCTGAGCCTCATGTGACAAATGCAGAAGGCGGGTTACAGGGCACTTTTTGCATTGCAACAATAACCTAAATTCAATAAAAGGATATGAGCGGTAAAAGGAAAATGTCAGAACATAAAGCGAGAGGGAGGGGGCCTTTATCCTTGGCGGACATCAGCTGCGCTCAATGCGGGCCGCATAATCGCATATTATTTTTGCCTGGGTCGCATAAGCGAAAAAAAGGGCGTAGGCAGCTCGGTAGGTTTTTTGGTTACTTATTTTTTTAGGGGGTCACGTTATAGGGCGAATAATGGAAAGTATGTATGTCAATCACTGAGCACCGACAAAAAGCGAATCCCGAACAATGTCGGGAGCGCCCAACCGGCCAAATCCGCAGCAAGGTAGGGATGTCAAATCCACGTGGATAACATTTCCAGTTGGGGAATCAAAAGCAGTTCCAAATCAAATGCGGTTTGTGTGCGGAATACTTGATGTTGGCGATTTACATGTGTTGTATTGCGGGACGGTTAAAGGGTACCGCGGAGCGGATCCACAGGATTAGGCCATCCGAAAATATCAATGACAGTCGAGGAGTATGTCAGATAAGATTGTTTTAAACGGAAACGGAAAACTTGCTGCCAGCCAGGAAAAATGCAAACTCTACAAGAAAAAAAGGAAGGAAACTTTCCAGACAGGTTTATCACTTCATTCCGTCACCGGTGAAGCTGTTGAGATAAAAAACTTCCGGCAGCAGCCCCGAAAGTGCACCAAAAAGTGAACAAGTCTCAATGAGAAAAGGACCCGAAAACGGAGCAAAATTAAAAAGAAAATAATTAAAAACAAAAGCCACGCTAAGCTTCAAGCTGCAAAGGGTAAGCAGCGGGAGAAGGCCACTCTGGGAGACCTCTCACAGTGCCGCAAATAAGTCAACAGACGCAGCAGCAACCGCAGCAATATAAAATGCACAAACGTTGCTCTCTCTGCCGGTCCAGGGCCACCTGGTAGTCCCTTTCCGCTCCCTGCTGTCGTCAAATCAAAACTCATTTCGTATGCATCACATTTTCACTTGAGCGTCGTCTGACTTTTGCTGACAACAACATCCAAGGCAACACTGCTGCTCGGCAGTGGAAGCAACTCAAAGAAATTGCCAACGCAATTGTGTAAAGATAAACAACAATTATTGCTGCTATATGAAGCACTCAGTGCCTGCTCCTCCGCCCCTACAGTGAGCCACAAAAATGTGCAGTGCTGGCAATGCAAATTTGATGCGCGTTTGCCTTAAACGGGGAGAACAGGGAGTCCCAGGGAGTCCTTTTACCGGGCGACAGGAAACATTTTTACCCACGTCGGAAGTTGGCAAATAAAGGTGTGCTTTGCTTCGCCTGGCGAATGTTAGAAGGTATACTCTACAGTACAAGTTTCTACGGGGACTTGGCGACTGGGGAATGCTCTGCAGGAGCTTTCAAAAATAAAGGTTTAAGGGAACCCTTAAAGGATTCTAAATTTCAGGCGAGTCGAGTTTAACTTTTCTTTAGAGTATGCTTACATTTCCCCTCCTGAAACGTTTCACTGCTTGTCTAAAAAATGAAATACACTCCAGCTTGTCCGTTGTTCGCTGTCCGTTCAGGAGAATTTCAATTTGATATATTGCACTGCCGACACAAAAATGCCGAATAAGGAGTGGTCACTTATCCCTTCAGTCACATGCAACCCAATCTGAGTCACATTGCCACTATCAAATTAACCCCCGAAACGAGATGAGTCATATTTTTAGCACAGACTATCGAATGAGGCCTCCGAAGCAGCATTTAGATAAGCTGTCTTTGGTTGCAGCTGCACTCCAAGTGATCACATAGCCAATTTGGAGCTTTTCAATTGCTTGCCCGTGTGTGGCTGAGACAATTCCTGAATCTCGAGCGCCCGGAGGTCATTTATGCCACACAATGGCAGCTACGTGTTAAGCATCGCGGTGTCTCATCAGCGGAAGAAAAGGCGGAGACGACGGCGACGGTAGAAAGAAAGCACCAGGAAGAAAGCAAAGGGGTACAAGGAGAAAAAAACAGCGCCCGCATAGACAAAAGCACGACAAGCACTTTAGCATGTCGCAATGTCCCCGGAGGAAGGGGACTCGGAGGACAGCAGAGGGTTTGGGTGACAACAAAGCCAAAAAAAAAAAAAAAGCACAGAAGAAGAACTGCACTCCACTTCACACTCCGCTAGGTTCGCTAGACGTTGCCTATTTAGAGATTTCGCTCATTCTCCGCTTTGTTTTCCCGGTCTCCCACTTTTGTCTTGTTGAGAATTTTGCACGTGTGTGTTTATTTAAAGAAATTGCTTCACTCAGTCGCACACACAAAAAGATACCGGGTCGGGGGAAGGGAAAGGAATGGAAAGGAGCATGAAGGCGATAAGGGTTGCACTTTGGAAAATGCTGGAAAATCTACAAAATTATACATCAAATGTACAAAAATGAAAATGAGTTGTATTAATTATAATATTTAAGAGTGTCACTAAAGTTTTGATTGCCTGTAGACGTACAATTAGGTTACCTTTAGTTTATCGCAAAGAAAGATTACAAACATCCCGTTGTTTTAGGTGTAGCCACTTGTAAAAAGCGACAGCAGGAAATAAATAAACAAATGAAGAAGGGATGCCTGTACTATGAGTGAAGTGAGCTGCAACTGTGAGAAAGGAAAGGATAGCTTTGTTGGTATTCAACTCTTTAGCTCCCCCTCTTTATACGCACTCAATGTGCAGGCAGGATGTGTCTGAGCCCCTAGAGTCAACACCCGGAACTAGTGGCCGGAGTTGCAGGAGCTGCTTTGCCAGCCAGGTCCCACACACTAAATGCTAATTAATTACGGCCACCAAATCTCATTAGAGCGGACGTCAGCTGGGTGACATCACGCACCACAATCAAAAAGCCATTTAACTTTGCTCCTCAATCTCTACCCAGGCACGAATCCCAATCTAACCCGCACAAATTCGTTATCCTTCGCAGTTCCCAATGAGGCGCCATATGGAATGGAGGCACTGCTGCTCAATTCCTCGGCGGTGTTCCTGAAGTGGAAGGCACCCGAGCTCAAGGATCGGCATGGTGAGTTTAAGAGTTTAAGCCAAACTTTGGTGAAAAAATATAACTGCAACAAATTGTGTAATTAATATGAATTCTCTGTACTTTTTCAGGCATTCTCTTGAATTACCACGTCATAGTGCGGGGCATTGACACCGCTCATAATTTCTCCAGAATTCTGACCAATGTCACTATCGATGCTGCTTCACCGACCTTGGTTTTGGCCAATCTCACCGAGGGCGTCATGTACACGGTGGGCGTGGCAGCGGGAAACAATGCCGGAATCGGTCCCTATTGTGTCCCGGCCACATTGCGTTTGGATCCCATCACGAAGCGCCTCGATCCGTTCATCAATCAGCGGTAAGTTTAAGGACCTCTACGGCCTGTCGTCTATTTTAGGTCTTTAATAGAAAATACTTTCTATTTATAAATTTTTGGTCTCGTCCCTCAGCTATCCCATCAATCAGGACCATGTTAACGATGTGCTGACACAGCCCTGGTTCATAATACTCCTGGGCGCCATTCTGGCCATCCTTATGCTGTCCTTTGGCGCCATGGTCTTTGTGAAGCGCAAGCACATGATGATGAAGCAGTCGGCCCTGAACACCATGCGTGGTAAGTACACTGAAAAATGTTAATTGTTAGATAAAAAATAGGATTTAACTGTGTAGTAAATTTAACTAATTTAGCAAGAGTTTTCTAGAGGCTGAGTTTATTTTAATTTCTTTTACTGTACATACGCCTGCTCCCTATAGTGATAGGGAGTTGCTGCAGCCCTCGAGCTCTGCATCCGTTGCGAGCTGCTAGTTTTCGTTTCCTTCCTCGCCAGACACGCCACACACACACATTTGCATATATAAATAACGCTAATTTCCCATTGCTGGACAAAACAACAACAACAACAACAACAGGCCCCGGGTAGGGACAGAGGCTGAAATAAAAAGTCCAAAATAGGTGCGAATAAATATTTTAGCAGGCAGGGAGGAAGCAGAGCACCAGGCACACACACAAACGCTGACATGCCGCACACATAATAGAAATTAACATTTTGCACGTGACGGCGCCGACTTTCCCCAGCTCACTTCCCCTTCCGCTCGCCCTCCGGAATTCCTCGGCTCAACCCCCTAATGGTTGCCATTGCAATTATGCATTTAGTTTTGTGTGCATTATTAACCAACAAGTTGTGTGTGCCGGCCAGCTACCTACCAGTATATATGACTATGCATACATATGTGTGCAAATGGAGAAGGGAGGACTTTAGGGGAGGGACACCTTGTGGTCTAATTGAAATTAGCAGCATTACGAGGTGAGCGGAAAAGGGAGGAGAGCAGTAGTGCCCTGTTGACGGGGGGATTGGGCGTTTTGGCTTAGACGATTACCCCAAATGGTTGTCATGGGGGCCAGGGAAATTGTGTAAATTTTTTGGGAATACTAAGCTTTCGAAGAGGGAAAAGAAATAGAGTGGAAAGGGAAAGTGAAATGAAGCCAAATAGGCTTAACCTAAAGTGATATATTCGTTTTAAACGAATTTCAGTAGTCGACTACTTTAATCCTTAAATATTGTCAGTGGAGCAACACATTGTCCTGTCACAACTCAGCGCTCAACAATTGCGCAGACAAGTCAAAGCCAAAAAATCCAAATGGCCTGAAAAAGGCAACAAAAAAGCGTTGCATATTCATGGGCGCCATTTACCATAAACTAAGCAGCAGAGAGGGAGAAAAAAATGGAAAAAGGGGTTCAGAAATACCTGCAACCAACTGAAAAAAAAATGCAAAAATATACGAGAACAGTAGACAGGAGGTGGCGGGCTATAAAACACTTGCTTGATGCTCAGTTATAACCAGGGGACAGTTTAATTGGTTGCATTTTTTATGCAGCCCATTTTGTTGCAACTGCAGTTGCTGCTGTGCTGTGCTGTGCTGATGCGTTTTGTGAGCAGGCAATGCAAGTGGAAAATTGACAATAATTTATTTGATTTGGCCGCCGCAGAGACTGGGAAAATTTCATCCGCGACTTGGCTGGATGGGGATAATATTGTTTTAATGCGTTCAGTTTATAGAAGGGGGCATTTGTTGATTCCGGCAATGAAATTCGGTAAAAAAAAGAATACTACATAAATATAGTTATCTCTTTAGTATACTTTTTGCTACGGATTCCTTTTATATACTAGCGTTCTGCAGAATATAGAATTATAAAGCTTCTTTTAGTGTATTGAGTAAGTAAAAATTAAAAAAACAATAACTTGACTTCAGAAAAAATTCCTTTTAGACAAAAGTTAAATATTTATATATTGCAAATACCACCAGGAATCTCTTCGATTTCATCAAGCGATTCCCGTTGCGGGAACACCCGGCTGTCTAGGCTGCTCAGTTGAACTGAACTCTTTTGTATGTTTTTGTTTAATTTCCGGAATGCAATTTATTCGGCTCACAATTTGTTGCACCACATTTAATTGCTCTGACTGACTGTCTCCCATTTGGTCCTCTCCTCGTCTCACCTGCAGGCAATCACACGAACGACGTGCTCAAAATGCCGAACCTATCGACTCGCAACGGGAATGGCTACTGGCTGGACTCCTCCACCGGCGGAATGGTGTGGCGTCCCTCGCCCAGCGGCGACTCGCTGGAGATGCAAAAGGATCACATAGCGGACTACGCGCCGGTGTGCGGTGCCCCGGGCTCACCGGCCGGCGGTGGTGCTGGTTCCGGTGGCTCCGGCGGTGCGGGCAGCGGTGCCAGTGGCGTCGATGACATTCATGGAGGACACGGCAGTGAACGCAATCAGCAGCGGTAAGTTTTACTCTAAAAAAACCAATCCAACAATAAGTGGGGGAGGAAGAGACAGCTAAAATAAATACTCGGCTTGGAATGCTCTTAAGAAAATACTTGTAAAGTCAGACCTTTTTTTTAATTCTTGAAACAAATATTTTAATTGTACAGATATTTTAATAGGCTCAAAAACAGTTTGGAATATATTTTCATTCTCGGAATTTGCTTTAGTTGTTTTTACTGTCGTAAGTTTTCTTACTTATAGCAATATTTTATTCCAAGCCACCTTTTGAGTCGAGTAGAGTATAGAGTATTCTTACAACCTGGCAGCTCAAAGCGACGACAATAAAAATTCACCAAACTGTGAAATTGCATTTTTCTGCCGCGGCGACTACCAAAAAAAAAGGAAGAAAATTCCGAAAACAAAAAGAACAAAAAGGGAAACTCAAAAAGGGAAACACACCGAAAAGCTCACTTTTCAGTCGAGTTTTTCTTTCGCTCTCCCCTGGGCCATAGGCAAAATCAAGTTAGGAATAGAAATGTTGGCCACGCTATTTATGTTGATTTTTGGCCAATGCCCAGTTGAGTTCGCGCCGCAAAAAAGAGCAGTGCAATTACCAATGGCTCAGAGGGTCGGCTTTAAGGCAGCTTTAAGGCTGTTAGGAAACGGGAAAGGTTTCAGGGCTGCAATAAAATATGCTATGCATAATTTTGGCCACGCATTTGCAATTAGTTTTGCGGTAGATGGCAAATCAAAGCTAAATCCATTTAGCGGCCAGAATCTGGCCTAGGGCGATCTAATTTATTTGTCTGGCCCCTGGCAAATGCAGGAGAGCCAGCGAGTGGGGCTGAAAAAATATTGTTTCGGCTCGAAAATGTTTTGGCGCAATGTTTCTGGCATCGAATTGTAATTGTTATTTATTTGCGGCTAATAGAGCGTTGGCCACAAATTATACCAAATTGTTTCAAGTGGTGTGAAAACGGACGCCAAACTCTTTAAATTTAAGAAAACTGTGCACAACAATTGCGCGCCAACAATTGTTAGGCTATTCAATTATTAAAATGCAATTTGACCCTCACTTTGGTCAATTTTCAAACCTCTTAAAACATAATCGCTTTACCATGGCGAAAATGCAACGAAAAAATATTATGAAATCTACTTAATAAAAAAATATATATTTATTGTGTACCGGCAGCCCAGCTGCCGTACATCCGATGGCAATTAAATGCCAATCAGGCATCAAAAGCCGAGAAGTCACGCTAAAAATAACATCGCAAAAAAGTTGAGGAAAGCAAAACCGAAATTATTTAATTTAAAAATGCGCTGGCCAGCTCGAATATTAAACGAGAATGTTTTTCCAAGCGACTACTGTAAATAAATTCGGCGCCCAGATAATTATAATTATTTTTGCACACTTAATTAGCCATTAAAACGCAAATTGAAAACGAGTCTCATCTTTCCCTGCTTCCTCCCTGCAATTTCAGTTGCAATTTAACAGAAATTTTAATAAGTATTGCAACAAAATAATAACCATAACAATAAAAGTAATCGCACAATAATGAGTGTCATATGTGCGTTTATTCTCTGACCAATTTTGGAAATACTACACTGTGAAGAAAGGAACAGAGAATTTTAACTCGACTATGACTCCTTTTTTAGGGATTAAGTGGAGCTGTCTTTTCGAATAGATTTATCAGCATTAATTCGTTTAATAAGTTTAAATGTTTTTGCCCCGCTGAGGCGGACATTGACAAGCTCATTACTATTCCATGTACAGGACCAACTTTCATTCCACAGCGCCACTCATTAAGGGCATTAAAAGCCTTCTATGTGGAGTGCCCTCGCTTTATCCCCTTCGCCATGGCAACTCCATCAATGCGCCGTATATTTTTACAAGCATTTCAGAGTTTTAAAAATGTTCTCGTTCTCGTTCTCTTCCTTTTTTTTTTTTTTGTTGGGCGGTTTGTGAGTTCGGTTCGCGATGGCTCCGCCAGGTTAATCCGCTTTCAGTATTTAAATACGAAAATAATGCTAAAAATGTGAGGGTAAAGGGGAGCCGTGGCCGGTGGTATGGAAATTGGGGATGCTTTTGGGAATTCCCGCCAACGTTTTCGCCTTTTGTTTTAAGCTGGTAATTTATTTAATGGATGTAAGGATAACCGTCTCTAGCACTATTTTCTCACCTGATCTTGGGCATGTGTGTGTGTGGGGGGGGGAGTGCATGGGAAATATGAATGTACGGGAAATCCCAACTAAATTCACATTTTTCCGCTTGGAAAAACACGCACCAGCAGCCAGCAGCCGGCAGCCAGCAGCTAGCAGCAGGACCAAAAATGCAAATTTCCGCCGCGCCATAAATCGCACAAATTTATAACCGAAGTGGGAGAACCACCGGGTCAGAAATATTGTAATAAACAAGCCGAGTAATAACCGAGTCTGCCTTTTTTCAACTCTGCGTTTGTTTTTATCTGTTCATTTGCAGGTACGTGGGCGAGTATTCCAACATTCCCACGGACTACGCGGAAGTGTCCAGCTTCGGCAAAGCGCCCAGCGAGTACGGCCGTCACGGCAATGCCTCGCCCGCCCCATACGCCACCTCCTCGATCGTGAATCCCCACCAGCAGCAGCAGCAGCAGCCGCGTTATCAACAGCGACCAGTTCCCGGCTATGGCCTCCAAAGGCCAATGCATCCCCACTACCAGCAGCAGCAGCAGCAGCAGCAACTCCAGCAACATCAGGCTCACCAGCAGCAACAACTGCCGCCGGGGAACATCTATCAGCAGATGTCCACCACCAGCGAGATCTATCCCAGCAATTCGGGAGCCCCGCGCTCCGTGTACTCCGAGCAGTATTATTACCCGAAGGACAAGCAGCGGCACATTCACATCACCGAGAACAAGTTGAGCAACTGCCACACGTACGAGGCGGCCCCCGGAGCCAAGCAATCCTCGCCGATATCCTCGCAGTTTGCCAGCGTGAGGCGTCAGCAGTTGCCGCCAAATTGCAGGGACAGTGCTCGCTTCAAGGTCCTCAACACGGACCAGGGTAAGAACCAGCAGAATCTGCTCGACTTGGATGGCTCCTCCTTGTGCTACAACGGCCTCGCCGATTCCGGCTGCGGCGGATCGCCTTCTCCCATGGCCATGTTGATGTCGCACGAGGATGAGCACGCTCTGTACCACACGGCGGATGGGGATCTGGATGATATGGAGAGACTGTACGTAAAGGTGGACGAGCAGCAGCCGCCCTTGCAGCAGCAACAGCAGCAGCAGTTGCTCCCCCTGGTGCCACAGCATCCGGCAGAACTGATGCAACCGTCGCCGCACCTGCAATCCTGGCGGAACCAGAGCACTCGAGGCAGTCGGAAGAATGGCCAGGAGTCCAGCAAGGAGCCCAACGAGTTGATCTATGCCCCCGGCAGTGTGGCCAGCGAGAGGAGCCTGCTCAGCAACTCGGGAAGCGGCAGCAGCAGCCAGCCAGCTTGCCACAATGTCTGACCCCTGCCCGGCGGTTCATCCCTGGGCCAATCTCAATCTCAATCTCAATCCAAGTCCCGATCCCAATCGCAGAGCCAGCTGGAGTCCCCCTCCCAGGAGCAGCTCTATGCCAGGGAGGTGCGGGAGTTGCTGGCTTGGTGCGAACGCTTCAACAGTGGAGGAGTGGAGAATTTTGAGTAGAAAGGGAACAGGATATTCGGAAAGAAAAGGATTTTTGCTGGAAAAGGGTTGGAGAGTTAAGAGTAAGGAGCGACATTGGAACGAGCGAAGCAGTGAACTGACTTTACCCTTTTTGATTATCGATTGAGGCCATTACTTTGATTATTATTATCAGTAATCTTGATTTCAGTAAAGAAGAATATACATATATATTTTCTTCGTTAAATAATATATTTTGTTACCTATAAAATGTAAAATTTGGAAGGAGTTTACTTGTTTGCTCGTTCCGTTGGCTGCATTTGTCACAAGTTGAATTCGTGACCAAGACTGAGACTGACAGAGTGCGAGGATTGCGTGAGTTTACTTATAGTTTGATTAGTATTACAAGGTTTCTTTTCTATTTAAAGAAAAGCCGAGCCACTTAACTTTGAGCCATCGGCCCTATGCTAGTGATAGACATATTACCCCCTTCTCCATCTCTCCTGCTCTATCTATCTCTATCTCGCGCTAAATCTCTGACTAAGGAACTGCTTTCGTTACACCGTAGACTAAGGATAGCTGTAGCCAGATCACTGTAAATGTTTATAACGAACGTATGATAAGTTCCTCCAAGTATGCAGACGATGATAGCCAAAACTCTGCTTAGCTCTAGGATATGTAAACCGATTTAGATAGATCGATGGGGCCGCATTTGTTAGCTACTTAAGGGGTTCGTAATTAGGCTAAGCATTCGGACAGGTGTCGCTTCAAGGCCCGTGAGTGTTTATCCGCTAAGTGTACATATTGTAATGCCCTAGCTGTAGGTAATTATACGTATATATATCTCTACAAATATCAAATGAATTATTCAATCCAATTATGCAAATGTGAACACAAATGAGCAGACATAACAAATAATATATAAACATAAAGAAGTACAGACAAGTGAATAAATTGTGCATATAGTAATTTAAAATGTAATAATCATAGCAGCCCCCCACCCCACACTCCCGTTAATTAGTTGTTGTTTAACTACCCCATACATACATACATACCTATATAATCCGCATAGTAATAGAAACTGCATTAAAAAATACCACCAAGGCATATATACAAAAAAATCCTTCAATTTCGAGCCAGAAAACAAAGCAAAAAACGTTTTGTTCACTTCTTTGGTTCGCACTAATGAACTGTACTCAAACGCAGACAATTATTTATAGATATATCCGACGATTTGTGCCGAAATCTCGGCTGAGGACGTTCAGCACACACAAGTTCATTTAGCATGTTGTTTATCGCACCCAAAACGATGGTAATTAAGTGCGTTTCGTATGTGTGTCTATGCGTAATTGTAATTATTGATATTGAATACGTATTTACAATGTAGCAATTACAAAAGCGAAAATAAAAATGCCATAATTATGAAATTAAAACAAACAAAAACGTTTGCGAAAGCTTTGTTTTTTTACTGCTATTTACGGTTTGGTTTTTGTTGATTTTCTTCGGTAAATATTTCCACAGAATGATGGAAACTGATTTGATCTGCTGCTGTTTTATTACAATTGAATTTGTTTCTTGGTATTGGGGATTTTAATATTAAAATTTTAACATTTCGCATTGCAGTCATAAAGTACCAAACAGTTCCCAGTATCGACTTTACTCTGGCGCCGCTAATTGAAATGTCACAAGTTGCCACCTGTGAATGCTCGGCCACGCATCCCCAATCCATTTACAACCCCCTCCCTTAACTCCCACCCATGCAAGTCTGCTCACCCTTTTCGCCCAACTAATTTCAGGCGGGCGACGCGCTTTTAATTAGCTGCAAACTCCGAGACCCAAATTATGCATGACTCCCCATGCAACCGAGTGTGCTTTTCGGAGGAGGACGGGTTAAAACGTGGCGACCGCGCCCGTTTTAACTACGAAATAATTACGTGCTAGGCAATTAATGGCCCCAAGGGGTTAGAGTTACAAAAATGCCGCAAATTTTTTCCCGCTCCAAGCTTCCACGTGCGCCATGTGGCAACATCCGGAGGCCATTTGTTGCAAATCGACAACCATTTCCGGTGCACAAAATAAAGGAGAGTGAGGCGGATGGAGAGTGAGTAAGGAGAGCGGAACAACATTTGTGAGTTGCGGTTATTTAATGGGAATAAGAAACCATCGCAATGTTAAATTATAATTTAATTATCTACGGGAGAAGGAGAAAGTAAGTAAAAAGGGTATTTAAATGAAAATTAAAAAGTAACTACAAATTCAAATCTTTTTTGATTCATTTAAAATCGAACACTAAATTAAAAATTAAATTTAGTAATTTTAAGCAATACAAAAAGGCAACCTCAAACCTTGTCCAAATGTATTATCATTCGATAACTTAAGAGGCAATACCCAAAGTCATTGTTTATCTTGTGTTGGTAGCAAAGCAAATCGGCAAGTCAGGCAATGTCCTCTTAAAGGACTCTCGCATGGGGTTTTGGCAGACAGATGGGGCTTTGTTGGGGTAACAGATGCGTTCGGCTTCAACTTGTCACCTAGCGTTTAACGATAAATTTGCTGACAGCGACAACGGATAATTAGTTTCGCTAACGAGAAAACTTCTACTGGCTTGCCCGGCCCACGCACACACATGGCCCATGATTGAAGCGGAGCCACCAATGCAGCATGTTAGCCCAAGTAGCAGGAGCAACTGTAACAACAGCATCGAGGACATCGAGGACGACGCAGGGCTGGGCTGCTTTCGGTCGACTTGATTCCGGCGAACTGGCGATATAGCAACAGGATGGACCATCCGGCGTAACGACTCCCATGCTTCACTGCACCGTTCTCCTTGAGCTAATAAAATGATTATGTGTTATTTTTATGCTGTCAGCGGAAGGATACGCAGAAGGGGACTCGTTGGGACTCGTCCTGCTCAGCCAGCAATTGCCCATGATTGTTTACATGTTAATCGCAACTTTTAATGGACAGTGAAGCCATTTATGTTTGATCGTTTACATAATTGAAGTGGCTTAAATTAAACTCAAGGGAGTATGAGGCTAGGTATGCAAAGTGGCAGAGTTTGACTGAAAATGTCGATTTTACAATTGTTAATTCACACACAAGTATGTTGTTAAAAACCCACAACTTTAATCATATTGTAATAAATAAACAATTACTATCTTATGTATGTATACAATTTTTAAATTAGAAAAATCTCTTTAAACCAATGTCAAAGTTTAGAACATTAAGGTCTTTAACAAAACCTAGATGATAACTCCATCTCCATATCTATATTCTATTCTTATAAGGCCTTTATTTTAACAGTACATTAAATATATTTTAAGTTGTGTCTACCTGAATTTAATATCGAACTTTTAAATTTCCATGTTTGTCTGGGCCGATCTGAATTTTTTAATTTCAATGATTAATTAAACGATATTCTCCATTCAATCAACTTTAATGTGCAGCACCTTCCCCTCGATGATCAACTTGAGAACTGTTTAACTAAATTAACAATCCGAGGCATGAAAACTTTTCAAGTTTTTCCTTCGAGTCCCCCATTGAGTGGACATTTTTTATTGTTAGGTGGAAAGGCAAACAAACAAACAAATAAACAAGCGAACAAACGCACGACAGACGCAGGACAACAACGGAAGCTGGCAAACAAGCGGAAGGCTCTTCTGGCACTCAACTAATGGCAACATAATGCGTTTATTGTGGGGGACACAATGTCGAATTGGGGAGGGGCACCAGCTGGGGAATCCCCCAAAGAAGTGATAACCCGGCGCAAATGTCAACGCAAAAGTCAATCAATGCATTGGATGCTGAGCAGATGAGTGGAGTCAGGGGTGGGACTTCCTCGCCAGGGGAGGAGGAGGAGGCTGCTGTAGGCGTGGCAGACACACGACCAGACAAAAGCCAGGGAGGTTGCACTTGAAATAAATTTCAAATCGTACTTTTTAAACAATTTAAGGAGTATTTTTCAGTTCTTAAAAGTTGTTTTGTAAGAAGAAATCACTTTTCAAATGACAAACGCTTATATTTGTTTATTTACTTATTTAATTTTTTTCAAATCTATTTCGGTTTAACATGATTTCTTTCCCAGTGTAGTGGGTGGTTGTGTTCAGTTGTAGTAAAGTACGCACTTTTCAATGGACCAAACACAGACACACGTCAGACGGAGCGCATTCAAAATCAATTCAATTGAAAAACATTTTCCTCTCCTGTTTTCCCTCTCTTCTTTTTTTTGTGAGGGTTGACTTTTGCTCTGTGTTTTTCTTTTTTTGGCTAGTCTGCGATGTCATCGGTGCTTTTTTGTTAGCTGAAAAATCACTTGGAAAGTTTACAGAGTTCAACAAAAATTGTGCTCATTCTCGTTTTGCGGGTGGAAATGACTGATTTCCGCGATGCATTCAAAACGTTAATGAGACGTAATGCGATGGCCATGACGGGAATGATTCTGCGTTCTCATTTCTCAGTTGGCCACTCATGGATCGCTCTCACTGTGCTGTCTCATCAAGTTGGGCAATTAATTGCCAGCGCCGCCCCCGCCGCAGTCGGCGTCGTTTGTCAAAAACTTTGCTGCATACTTAGTGGCAGCCAGATATACATGCTGTATACAAGCCGGAGATATTGCCACATCATCATGCAAATGCCTCGACAGTTTTCAGATACTTATAGCTCATTAAGCATGGCTCCCTGGCATCGGGCCCAAAATAATTGCCCAGTCACGCCACGCCCACAAAATGGCTAAGCCGCTGCGGGCCGCCTGACTGACTGACAAATTTTCACAGCTCAACGCTTATTAAACTCGGCTGAAAAGTTCAATTAGCTTGGGGAATACTTCGCCTTGAAGCCAAAGGAATTTGCCGGCTTAAAAGAAACTATAATGGACAGCCTGTAAAATTGTTTTAAAGAAGTGTGAGTTTAGTTTTACGTAAAATAGAAGTGTACCAATATCATAGAAAGCAAATACTAAATTAGGCAACAAAAATATATATAAATATGCAACAAATAAAATAAAAACTTAAACAAAGAAAGAAAATCTGAAATCACAGGCCGCCTTTAGCTTCGTCTCCAGATACTGCTGGTTCAAGCATCGCATCTTGGAGCTGTGCGAGCTGCCCCCCTCCTGCCTCTCCAACTGCTGGTATTTACCGAGAACAAAAGTCTTGAACTCCGTCATTGTCGTGTCCTTGCGGATGCCGTCGTGTACGCTCCACGGCTCCACTTCCACCTCGAACTGGCAGTAGTGACAGCGCAGCACCTCCTTGGACGCTGCGAAGTCCATCAGGCCGTAGGACCCGCGACCGCACATGGAGCACAGGTACTTGAACCGGGCACTGCAAACCTCTATTGGCGTCAGCTCCATCAGCTGTTGATTGGCCTGGTAGGCCCACTGGCGGCAAGCCTTGCCGTGTCCCGTCTCACGGTTCAAGACAAAGGCGGCGGCATTGGCACATTTCGTGGAGGAGGGGTTTGATCAGATTGCCCGGATGCTTGACATTCTCCCACAAGAGCAGGCGGGCCGAGCGCCGACCGGTCGAGTCAATGGACGTTTCGCAGCTGCAGGGCTTCCTCAAACTGCGCTTCCAAACTATGACCGGCTGTAGGGCGCAGTGGAAGACGGCGTGGTTGAAGAAGTTGAACAGGAGCTTGGCCAGCGCCCGCTTGCAGCTCTTGAAGTCGCTGCTGCGGTATTTCAGCGCCTGGGGATGGCACAGATTGATCGAGGTTGCGGGGTTTTCGAATCTACGAAGCTGTAGGAGAGCGGATGCTCCTCCAGGCAGCTGAGACAGCCTTTGTGCCGGCGACAGTTGTTTGCCCGCCACTTCTCGCTGGACAGGTGAGTCAGGTCGATCGGCGCCTTGATGTAGTCCGGGTTCTCGGCATCATCGTATCGTCCAGCGTCTTGGCCTTGCGCCCATCCGGCTCCAGGTAAACTTGATCCTCAAAATTGTATAGCTTGCGACGACGTGGTATCAGGCCCAGGAACTTGTGTATCCGGGTCTTAAGATCGACATCATCAAATGGTTCATGCATAATTGTTGCCACTGGTGGCTTCAGGTTTAGGTAGATAAGTTTAGTCTTCTGCTGTGAGGAGCTGCCTGTGCAGGCGTTCAACTGGAACTCATCGTCACTCTTCAGCGATGACAAACTCAAAGAGTCCTCCGACTGCGAGGTTGAGAAGTCAACCTGCTTGTCCGTGCGCATTCGTACCACACGACCGCTCCGGGTGACAACCTTGGGACTGGACGAGGAGTTCACCCCTTTCATAAATTTTTTGGCTTTGCTGTCGTTGTCACTGCAAGAATACGACTAGCGCTTCAAGCCAGACCTCGAAGACTTTAAGGATTTCGACGACTTTGAAGACTTCGATGACCTCACGGTGTCCATGTCGGCGTCACTGATGGCTGATTCTGTTGGGAAACCAGAACTGACGCCTCGCTTTCGTTCTCCTTGATGGTGATGGCCAGGACGTGGTCGCTGTTGTTGTCCACGCCGAAGCTGAGTAGATTGATCTATGTTCTCATATATCGATTAGGACTGTAATTTTCGGATTTTACTTATTGAACTTTTATTGTTTTGAGTGCGGCATCATTCCTACTTTGTATTAATACAACTAACAAGAGTTTGTTTAAGGCTTTTTAACTCAATTTGTAGTTAAGACAACTAAAATGGTTAATAATATAAGGAAACACTTTTTTCGACCCTCGTCATTGTCCGAAAACTTCAAAGAAGCCTTCGGGCAGTAACTATCTGCTAGGAGCTCAATTAATTACCCACACCCACCGTACCAACGTCCAAAATGTTTTGTCAGAATTCAAGAAAATCTTTTCAGAACAGGCAGCAGGACATTTGTCACACGCTCGCTTTCACCAGCTCCATCATCATCTTGATTTGGATGGCCATTCATTCAACCATTCGTTACCCTTATCCCGATCCTTATGTTGATGCTGGTGCCGGAGTTCTTGAGCTTTTCAATATTAATTGCGGAGCTTCGGAGGGCAGACGAAGACGGATAAGATGGCGGTGGCTCTGGGGTCAGGTCAAGTCGAACCAGCACAAAGGACGCGACGCGTCGGCTGACCCGTGTCCTTCCCTTGCGTTTGACTTTTGATGAATGGCCAAGAATTCGGCATGACATGAATGAGCATTTTAAATAAATTAGTTGTATTCGAGACGCATTTCTTTTGGCCTGATTGAGTCCTTTGATTAGCTCGCTATAAATCAAAGAGAACACTTGAAGAAAATTAAATCGAATAGCTCTCTAAGAAATTGGTCATATATTTTCAGATATATTAGATCAAAGGAAATATTTCGCTGTTATGTAAAGAAAAAACCTGACTAAGGAGTCATTGCATAAAACATCATTATAATATTTCAAGTAACTTAAATCAAAAGTTTATGGTTTTAAAGAACCTCACCAAATCATCAACAAAACTGTCACAAAAACACACTTAAAGTGTAATCCCTCTCACGATTTATGCCTGGCGGTTATTAATTAAGACGATAAGCCAGCATAAAAATTGTTATAAGTTAATTAAGCTAAATGAAAAGCTCTTAAGCGAGGAGCTCCAGGCGCCGCCCAAGGTGAAGATGGAGCATAAAAATGCCAGAGATGGATGGGATATAAGCAGGATAACCAGACCGAGCCGAGAGGAAGACAAATGTCTGGCAATTTGGCTAAATGGCAAACTTGGCCAAGTAAAACATGCACGGGAGCATAATCAAGACAATAATTATTATTGTCATGTGTGTATTTTGCTTCCCAGAAAACTTCTCCCCACTATCATCTGGCGGCACTGGGAAACTTTCGTTTGGGTTTCGGTTTGGTTTGCCTCTGTCTGGCACTCATCTCACTCATTTCCAGCTCCTCTGTTTTTCCTCCTGCCAGACTGACGACTGACAACGTGTGTTAATTATGACCATCTGTGCGAAGACTCGAGCTGGGGCGAGTTTCGTTTCGTTCTGGGCCCAAATCGCATTAGGGAAATTACCCCTGAATGGCGAATACCTGGACAGACATAAATAGTTCTCTTGTTTTGGCCATTGTCTGTCTGGGAGCCGCTTAAAGGCTTCCCAGCTTATTCTAACAAGGCGTGGAACTTACTGCAGTCTTTGCCTAATTAAGCGTTAAAATTGGCAATGTCTTGTTTAAGGAATCTGCTAAATCTTTGGCTATCCGTTAACATTTGAAGAAATGTGATATAACTGTGGATTTACATTACATTATGATATTTAAATCTAAATAAAAAGATAAACATATTGCAGGAGAGAACAGAATCGATACCAATTTTGTATATCAAAGGTGTCAGTATATATTTATACAGTGAAATATAATAATATCTAATTTTTTGTATTCCTTTAGCAATTTTATTTGTTGTGCATATCTTTAGATATAGCAAAGCGCTGGCAAAGAGGCAGCTTAGAAGTTATAATTAATTTGATGTACGCACAGTCACGCCTCCGGCATAATTGACTTCTCTTGACCTCAAAATCCTGACCCAGCATCCACGAGACCAGAGCCGAACACTTTACCCAAGTGCTGCGGAGACATATTCATTTTGGCTCCTCCACTAATTGCTATTGACAGTTATGGTTAGGCTACAAACAACAGGATGATTAAAAATTTAATGAGTCTGAGGGGGAGGATTGGTTGGGCCATTTCCTGGGGCTAACCACAATCTATCAGTGCCATACTCTTGGCAGAGTTCGGAGAAAAATCAAAGATATTCGACAGACCAAAAAAACAGCCGGCGGGCATTTTCATTTGACCCTCGTCGTAGTTCTGGCTGCTGGCTGGGAACTATGGAAATTTGTTGTTTAACTTGTTGCTAAATACACAAATTTAATTTGATTACAAAGTTCCTGGAACGGCATTAGAACGTATTTTGTGCAAAGTTTTCGCCGAATCTGAGAATATCTCAAGGTGTTGGGTAAGTGCAGCCGCAGGCTACTGAATATCACAAGCCGACAGCTGCTCGAGTGCTCTTTGCAGCCTAATGAAAAGTGAAATGATATTTCTGGGTGAAAGGAGGAAGCCCAGGCCAGGGCACTTCCTAAAAGCCAAATATTTTCCACTGCCAGTCTGATATATTTCATATTTTGTGTGCTCAACGCTGCCTGAAATAAGATTTGCGATACCCTTTGAAGGGGGGCTTGGCTTTTGGAAAATGTTCTATAAGACTGACAAAGTAATATATTTGTTATGAATATAAATACATCAATAATTGTATTTCAAACAAGTAAACAAGAAATATATTATCTAGTATTATGAATGCAGGGTATCGAGCCTCCCCATTGCTAACAGCATCGCATCCGTTGCTGATGTTTGTAATTCGAGCTTAGTGTAATGGAATTTTTAAGCGAATGTCACAGAAATGCACAAAGTACAATGAAACAACAAGCTGCTCAAATATGCAAAGACTTTTACCCCAAGCAGACGCCGGCATGCAGGACACCTTACGGCTTATTACGTTCGCCCTGCCAAGAAGGTCCCTGGCCCCGCTTCAAGGACTCCCCGTAGGAAAAATGGAACTTATTTTCGTAGACAAGAGCGAATCTTGTGTTTATTTGCGCTTATATGCACATCATCTATCATCTATCATCAGGTTGTGTGTGGGAGGAAACGAAAACTGTGCTCCACTCCCGTGTTTTCCCCTGCAACGTTTCCTTCGCTGCTTCCTTACCCTGCATCAATTTTCCCGTTGCCATTATTATGATTGTTATTAACTTAAATAGAAAATACTTGACTGTTTCATAAATCTCACCCACTGCCAGGGGGGTCTGTGCGAAGTTGGGGTCTTGCTGCGTCAAGTAGATTTATGTGGCTGCTGCTATTTTGTCGTGTGGTGATGAGTTCCTTTTTGATTTATTTGTGCGAGGAAAACTTACACAAAGGAAGTGCCGTTAACCCACCCGGGAAAAAATGAAACATCTGCTGGGATAATATTTAAATCATAGACTAAAGTTGAACGAGCAAAAATGTAGGTGATGTGGTCTAACGAGTTGGTTTAAAACGGGATCCAAAGCAGGGGAGTTTTGGTTAATAATACAATAAAGTCCTTTGTCAATTGTATGGGTATCTTGAAAAATGTGATCCAAGAGGTTCCATTTAGCTTTCAAAACTTTTTCAACTGATTAAATACCTCTCTACCGCCGTGAGCCGCAGAATTCAATTAAAGCGTTTTGCGTTTCACCTCAAGAATTAGGCAAACTAATTGGCCGCAGCCGCTGGGAGCGAAGGAGATGATGGCAGTGGCTAAAGGAAAACAGCCTTTTCCAGTCAGACAAAGAGTGCGTCTGGAGGCGCTGAAAACTTTTAATAAATCCGCAAATTACTTTATAAGCAACTCGTTTTCGGGCTGCTTATTTTGTTTGCTCGGGTTGGCTGACTTAGACCGGGGTGGCCCGGTCTGGTTGGTTGGATGACAATAAGCGCGATAAGAACTTGGCATAAACAAGCCCAAAGCCGTAAACTACAGAGGGCGAGGCAGGACTGAAATTAAGGCAGATGGCAGGCTGCAAGGATAAAAGGAAAATGCGTCCAGTCAGGACGTCCACACGTTGACTGCCGCGTTGGCAATTTTTATTTAGCTTTTGTAAGTTAATTTGTGCACTATTGTCCGGCAGGACCCGCTGAATGAAACGCTTGCCTTTTGCACTTTCCTTCTCGCCTTTGCCATTTCCTTTTTTTAATGTAATTCAATTTCAATGAAACTTAATCGTCCGTACATGGCAGTGGCCATGCCAACCTCCTGCCCACTCCACCCGGCCTTTTAACATTATTTGCGTCATTTTGTGGTGGTTAATTTCAGTGCAACGCTTTTACTATTCAATTATGTTGCCGCTTGTCGCCTCGTTCGCAGCATTTTTTATGCACTCTTGTTTATGATGAGAGAGTTCCCCTCGCTCGAACTTCCTGCTCTATTGTCCTGCTAATGCCGGCCTGTCCTGTTTGTCATCCCGTGTGTCCTGTGTTGCCGTTGTGCTTTTTTCATTGTTATGAAAAATTAAATGGGCATAAATCATGCTAATGGCGCATTCAAAATTTATTACGCTTTAAAGCCCGATCCACCATCAACTTATTTATGTATTTGCAATTATTCCATCATGGGGGTGGAAGCGGATTTCGTTTCGAGTCTACTATTGAATGGTTTTCGTAGTGGGCTCGGTGTGAGAGTTAGTACGGTTGATCTCATCTCGATTTCAATTAGATGATTGTCGGGATGTGAGGATATTTTTATGGGGGAAACAAGTTGGAAAAGCGATGATGTCAGCGGAACTGCTGAATGGGGGAGAATTGTTTTAGGTCGAACTTTACTTTTACATTTACGAGTTGAGATCAAAGCAGAAGCATTTCAATGGATTAGAAAAAAAGGTTTGAATTGAAATTGCAAAGAAAAATATTAATAATACAGTATGTACATTAGTATAGTTTTTACATGGACTTGACTTCTTTTTATCATATTTTTGTAAGGTTCTAAAGATACCATAATTTACCGAGTGGCCTCCGAATATATTGTGCCCCACTTAACCGCCATAACTAACTCGGCAATCTAAAATTTCATTCGCCACGCAGCTGGTAACAATGTGCGGCGCTTAATCCGGCGCTTTGCACAGCAGCGGCGTCATTCATCAGCCTTAGCGGGTGTGGGAAACTCCAAGCGGGCTCGGGGGAAATAGGGAAGTTAGACAAATTTCCCAGGGATTATCTGCTAGGATGCTCTGACTGCACTTTGTTGGTGCTGCTGCCACTGCCGCTGTTGCAACACGCTTTGGCTCTTCATTCCATTTATTATAACAACTTTTTTATTCCATTTCTTCTGCGTTGTGGGGGTTATTTTCATTGCCAAAAATATATATTTCAAGTGGGTTCAACTGCGGAGCGGATTTTATTTGGTTTTAGGATTTTTCGCCCCAGCAATGCACACGAGTTTGTTGCAAACTGTTTCGGACACACACTCACATGGCCACGCAGACACATTGGCACTGCGGATACAGATACATTGGGGCCGTTGCAGTTTGCAGTCCGCAGATACAGATACTAGCTTTCCTCGACCTCCCGCAGAGAAGATTTCATTTGGTTTTTGGCCGAGTGAGAATTCCATCAGGGAAAGTTTGTTATTCCGAATTGGGGGAAAATATTAGAACGGAGAAATATCCATTGCTTAGAGATATTCAAAATATAAATATGTAGAGTAGAGTATTTTTTATTATTTTTATTATTTTTATTATATACAATGTTAAGCTTACATGTTTTTCTTTTTATTTATTTTTACTGGTTTGTTTAGTATCTACTATATGTTAATAAAGACCACATATATGTCTTAAGATTTATAAAAATATGTATGGTAAAATTTAAAGTTATTTATTTGTTTCAAGGAAATTTAAATCCTTATTGAAAGTTGAGATCTTTTATTGTATGTAAACCTATAATGTTTTTCTTTGATATGATTCCATCCAGGTCATCATTTATTCGAGTGTATACTCACCATAACCGCCATCATTCTTAGTCGATTTTTCTTTGAATTTTTGGGTTTTCCCTTTGTTTTTCCTGTCTGTCTCTCTCTTGGCTGCCATAGTCCCTCCAGTGCAGGCTTTTATAGGTCCACCTAGTGTGTTGTTTACATGTTCATTCGCGGGATTTTTTACTTGAAATTGGAAAGTCGACGTCGGCACAAAGAGTTAAGTCCTGGCAGACCGAGAAGAGAAAGGGACTCCTGAGGGGGCATCGCTTATTGTCCTGACCCACACATTGTTGTATTAAATGAAGGATTCCTTTTCCGCTCCAATATTCGCTCCTCCCCTTTGCGGTTGTCATTGCATTAAGCTGGTTAGGGCTTTAATTTAGAGGCATCCTCGGCGAAAATCGCATCAACGCAGCTGGAGATCGTTAAATAATTCATGTCAGGCCGCTCGGAAATCGGAAAATGGAGGGAAAAAATGGGAAGAAACGAACCAAAGCAATGAAAGCCAAATTAAGCAGTGGAAAACGTTTAGCGAGAAGAAAACGTGGATGGGGATAATGTGGGGAGTTGGAGTTGCCGGATAACCAGAAGCCAGACACTGGGGGATATTCCCAGCTGGGCGCCTGATTTACGTTGCAATAATTTTCATCTCATTTTCATTACGGTTTCGGGCTTATCCTGGCAGCCTTACCGGGCTTGCTTTTCTCCAGGATTCCCTCCGTCTTGTGCCTTTTGCATAAGGCCAAAAGGTGAGAAGCTCTTTTGGCCTGCAGGTCGCTTTGTGCCTGGGCGGCCACTTGAGCCCGGCTATTTATCATTCCCAAGCGCTTATACATAAGTTTTAGTCTGCCCATAGGCCTCTGCATTTCGTAGTCCTGGGCTACCAGGTGAATCCCCCTTCTCATCTGCCTTTCACCCAACATCTGCGGAGTTTCCATGGAGTTTTGTTTCCTTTTTTGCAAGTGCCATCAAAAGTTGTGAACAAGTTGCCGGTTTGAAACAACAACAGGAACAGGAATAAAAGGATCAACAAGGCACTCAGCACCAGCAGTCAGGACTGGTTGGAACGAGTGTGACACTTCTCAGTGCTGACAGATTTACATCAATTATTGAACAGGTGCAGGTAACATGTTGCTCGGAGGTGGAGAGCAGTACAGATGAGATTGAATTGGCAAAATATTCTATAAAATGTTAGCATTTATCGAACAACAACGAGAACATAATGTGCAATACTATTTACCATTTGTCAAAGTAAAGTTATTTAAATACGGAATGTCAATTTCTGCATTTTGTTTCAATTCAATATTATATTAATATTAAAAATTAATCACATAAGGCAACAACTATTTAATTTCCAAACCAAAGCTTTTGCTATGAAATGACATAGAATGTTTAATAATAATATTAAAACAAAACATTTATTGTGCTACTTAATTACTTCACTTTAATTCATTTTTCTACCAAATTTTTATAAACCACTACAAGTTTACATATCAAAACCACATCTAAGGCTCGAGTATGCACACACCGCCTGGCATGCTTGCATAAAATTTGTTTTTTGAATTTTACGAAATCCTCAGGATCCGATTCATTAAGTACTGGGGAACAAGGGAAACCAAAACCATTTATCCCTGGCAAAAGGATTTGCAATTCAAGGAGCAGAGCCAAATCCCTTTGCTGGCAACTCAATTAGTTGCACGCATCCATTAGATATTCCGAGCACAAAACAAAAGAGTGGAGCGATTGCAAAGCCATCAAATAGCTGAAGGCCGTATTCGAAGAGGACCCCAAAAGGGGGAAATTGGGGAGGGGATCAAGAAAGGAAGGAGATTATTTTTTGGCCGCACAGGAGGTCGGACCACAAACAAAGATGTCACGCAGTGCGTTGCCCAAGGGGATTTGGCCATTGGTACACCCAAAAATATTATATATGACATTTGGTTATGAATACTAATGTGAACTGGACCGGGGCTGGGTCCTCTCGGCTGAAGCCGCTTACCCTCCGATGGGGTAACTTAAAAGTTCATGCCAAAGACTGTTTTGCATAGTCCACAAATATATTTACTCGATATTGGGTTGTGGAAAGGAGACGCGGTTCACTTGAGAAGATTTAGGGAGTGATGTTTTTTTGTTGTCCAGATTATTAGTAACAGTCGAACCTTTTCCGACTTATTTGACTTTTCCGCTTCCTGTAAGCCTACAAAATAATGAAATCAATTGGCAGACAGGAAAAGTGCGGACACTTGGCCCAGCCAACTGCGACTAATGCGTCGCCATCAGATATGCAAACAATCGTCAAGCTAGACGAACATTTTAGAGTCGCAAAGTTTATTAACCGGACTATGCACTTGGGGGATATGACTAGATCTCCTTAATTTGTCTCCACGCCGGTGACGGGCTGCCTGCAAGCCATACGGAGGACCTCGGGCAGGGGACCACCCGAAAGACTCTTCACCGAGCCGGGCTGGATGTTGCTCAGCAAACTGAACAGACGCTGGTGCTGATAGTTGGCGGGCGAGCCACCAGAATAGATCTTATCGTCCACGTAGACCACATCTATGCCCTCGTTCAGGATCCGGGCATGGTAGTGATGGTTGTGCGGAAAGAAGTTCAAGTCGCTGCCCAGCTCCTTTGTGATCAGCATGTTAGACCCACTTGCCGTCAGCTTGACCAGGAAAACCACTATCTCCATTTCGCTAAAGAGGCTCTGCCCAGCCGGCAAAGCTGTCAGCTCCACAACGACATTCTCGCAGCAAATGAACTCCGGTTCATACGGTTGAAGAGCGTGGAAGGTCAGCAGGGTGGGATCCGGCTAGCAAAACACCGGAATTATAATGCAATTCCCCCGCTCTTAATTTCTACTCACATTATATCGTTTTTTGTAATTTTGCAGCAGCTCTTCAGTGCTGTAAATGGTGCCGTGCCATTTGGGCGGAATGTAAACCTCGTGGTCAGCCGATGTCAGCAGCATAGTCTCGTGCTACATAAATAACGTTTCATTGATGTAAAAATGTATATGAAATTCATTTACAAATTTCTAGTGCAAGCATTTCTCACCAGATCGTATGAATATTCGTGAAGATTTTCGGGTGTCACCTCCTTTGGGTTTCCAAAAGCATCCAGAAACATGTCTAGTTTTTTTTCTTTTTTGACTGCCTTTCTCAAATTTTCACTTCAATTAAAATTTTGCACTTGCTAGTGTGACATAAATTTGAAAGCTTGCTTGCATTGCGAAGTTTAGTATACAAATGATGGCGTTGGTATTTCTTTTTAAATTGATAAACTATCGATAACTTGTAGCTTTGGAATTTATGTAATTAATACACGTTTTACACCACATAATTTACATTAAGCTGAGAAAATATTAAAATAAACTGCGATCCATCCTATTAATATTTTAAATTGAGTCGTTTTTATACGTTGTTTGTTTAAATTAACTTTTTGATTCATTACTTTCAACATAGAAAAAGGGCTGAAGTTTTCAATGCTTACTTAAGTTCTTCCCTTAAGATTCCACGGTGCTTCCGTTTTCACTTGCACAAGATTCTTTCGATTTGAAAAATCATTAGGAGTCTGGTCGAAATTTAAAGTAAATTCATATTTCGCATTAAATCGGATCTAATTTGCAACAGAAAAAAAAGTTTCCTCATTGTTTATTCATATTTATTTCACTCAATCAGTGGATCAGTCTAGTAAATAAAGTTACACAATCATATTCCAAGTTATCAAAGGTACAGTAGAGTCCGGTTATAGCGACTTTCAAGGGACCGACGATTTTACGTCGTTATA